>OZ025292.1:352842480-353018815 GCA_964019185.1 Maratus speculifer
CTATACCCCCTCAAACATTCTAGTTTGATATCACAATGAATAAGCAATTAATAGCATTGCGTTTCTAAAATGATTATTTTTTCATTTGTTAAATTTTCTAATAACACTTAAAATATCACTTCCGCAAGGGGGCACTCGGGTTTGAACCGAGGACCTCTCAATCTGCAGTCGAATGCTCTACCACTGAGCTATACCCCCTCAAACATTCTAAAATGATATCACAATGAATAAGCAATTAATAGCATTGCGTTTCTAAAATGAATATTTTTTCATTTGTTAAATTTTCTAATAACATTTAAAATATCACTTCCACAAGGGGGCACTCGGGTTTGAACCGAGGGCCTCTCGATCTGCAGTCGAATGCTCTACCACTGAGCTATACCCCCTCAAACATTCTAGCTTGATATGACAATGAATAAGCAATTAATAGCATTGCGTTTCTAAAATGAATATTTTTTCCTTTGTTAAATTTTCTAATAACATTTAAAATATCACTTCCACAAGGGGGCACTCGGGTTTGAACCGAGGACCTCTCGATCTGCAGTCGAATGCTCTACCACTGAGCTATACTCCCTCAAACGTTATAGTTTGATATCACAGTGAATAAGCAATTAATAGCATTGCGTTTCTAAAATGAATATTTTTTCATTTGTTAAATTTTCTAATAACATTTAAAATATCACTTCCACAAGGGGGCACGCGGGTTTGCACCGAGGACCTCTCGATCTGCAGTCGAATGCTCTACCACTGAGCTATACCCCCCTCAAACGTTCTAGCTTGATATCACAGTGAATAAGCAATTAATAGCATTGCGTTTCTAAAATGAATATTTTTTCATTTGTTAAATTTTCTAATAACATTTAAAATATCACTTCCACAAGGGGGCACTCGGGATTGAACCGAGGACCTCTCGATCTGCAGACGAATGCTCTACCACTGAGCTATACCCCCTCAAACATTCTAGTTTGATATCACAATGAATAAACAATTAATAGCATTGCGTTTCTAAAATGAATATTTTTTCATTTGTTAAATTTTCTAATAACATTTAAAATATCACTTCCACAAGGGGGCACTCGGGTTTGAACTGAGGACCTCTCGATCTGCAGTCGAATGCTCTACCACTGAGCTATACCCCCTCGAACTTTCTAGTTTGATATCACAATGAATAAGCAATTAATAGCATTGCGTTTCTAAAATGAATATTTTTTCATTTGTTAAATTTTCTAATAACATTTAAAATATTACTTCCACAAGGGGGCACTCGGGTTTGAACCGAGGACCTCTCGATCTGCAGTCGAATGCTCTACCATTGAGCTATACCCCCCTCAAACGTTCTAGTTTGATATCACAATGAATAAGCAATTAATAGCATTGCGTTTCTAAAATGAATATTTTTTCATTTGTTAAATTTTCTAATAACATATCACTTCCACAAGGGGGCACTCGGGTTTGAAATGAGGACCTCTCGGTCTGCAGTCGAATGCTCTACCACTGAGCTATACCCCCTCAATCATTCAAGTTTGATATCACAATGAATAGCATTGCGTTTCTAAAATCAATATTTTTTCATTTGTTAAATTTTCTAATAACATTTAAAATATCAATTCCACAAGGGAGCACTCGGGTTTGAACCGAGGACCTCTCGATCTGCAGTCGAATGCTCTACCACTGAGCTATACCCCCTCAAACGCTCTAGTCTGATATCACAATGAATAAGCAATTATAAGCATTGCGTTTCTAAAATGAATATTTTTTTCATTTGTTAAATTTTCTAATAACTTTTAAAATATCACTTCCACAAGGGGACACTCGGGTTTGAACCGAGGACCTCTCGATCTGCAGTCGAATGCTCTACCACTGAGCTATACCCCCCTCAAACATTCTAGTTTGATATCACAATGAATAAGCAATTAATAGCATTGCGTTTCTAAAATGAATATTTTTTCATTTGTTAAATTTTCTAATAACATATAAAATATCACTTCCACAAGGGGGCACTCGGGTTTGAACCGAGGAGCTCTCGATCTGCAGTCGAATGCTCTACCACGGAGCTATACCCCCTCACACATTTTAGTTTGATATCACAATACATAAGCAATTAATAGCATTGCGTTTCTAAAATGAATATTTTTTCATTAGTTAAATTTTCTAATAACATTTAAAATATCACTTCCACAAGGGGGCACTCAGGCTTGAACCGAGAACCTCTCGATCTGCAGTCGAATGCTCTACCACTGAGCTATACCCCCTCAAACATTCAAAATTGATATCTCAATGAATAAGCAATTAATAGCATTGCGTTTCTAAAATGAATATTTTTTCATTTGTTAAATTTTCTAATAACATTTAAAATATCACTTCCACAAGGGGGCACTCGGGCTTGAACCGAGAACCTCTCGATCTGCAGTCGAATGCTCTACCACTGAGCTATACCCCCTCAAACATTCTAAATTGATATCTCAATGAATAAGCAATTAATAGCATTGCGTTTCTAAAATGAATATTTTTTCATTTGTTAAATTTTCTAATAACATTTAAAATATCACTTCCACAAGGGGGCACTCGGGTTTGAACCGAGGGCCTCTCGATCTGCAGTCGAATGCTCTACCACTGAGCTATACCCCCTCAAACATTCTAACTTGATATCACAATGAATAAGCAATTAATAGCATTGCGTTTCTAAAATGAATATTTTTTCATTTGTTAAATTTTCTAATAACATTTAAAATATCACTTCCACAAGGGGGCACTCGGGTTTGAACCGAGGACCTCTCGATCTGCAGTCGAATGCTCTACCACTGAGCTATACCCCCATTAGACGTTCTAGTTTGATATCACAATGAATAAGCAATTAATAGCATTGCGTTTCTAAAATGAATATTTTTTCATTTGTTAAATTTTCTAATAACATTTAAAATATCACTTCCGCAAGGGGGCACTCGGGTTTGAACCGAGGACCTCTCGATCTGCGGTCGAATGCTCTACCACTGAGCTATACCCCCTCAGACGTTCTAGTTTGATATCACAATGAATAAGCAATTAATAGCATTGCGTTTCTAAAATGAATATTTTTTCATTTGTTAAATTTTCTAATAACATTTAAAATGTCACTTCCAGAAAGGGGCACTCGGGTTTGAACCGAGGACCTCTCGATCTGCAGTCGAATGCTCTACCACTGAGCTATACCCCCTCAGACGTTCTAGTTTGATATCACAATGAATGAGCAATTAATAGCATTGCGTTTCTAAAATGAATATTTTTTCATTTGTTGAATTTTCTAATAACATTTAAAATGTCACTTCCACAAAGGGGCAGTCGGGTTTGAACCGAGGACCTCCCGATCTGCAGTCGAATGCTCTACAACTGAGCTATACCCCCTCAAACGTTCTAGTTTGATATCACAATGAATAAGCAATTAATAGCATTGCGTTTCTAAAATGAATATTTTTTCATTTGTTAAATTTTCTAATAACATTTAAAATGTCACTTCCACAAAGGGGCACTCGGGTTTCAACCGAGGACCTCTCGATCTGCAGTCGAATGCTCTACCACTGAGCTATACCCCCTCAAACGTTGTAGTTTGATATCACAGTGAATAAGCAATTAATAGCATTGCGTTTCTAAAATGAATATTTTTTCATTTGTTAAATTTTCTAATAACATTTAAAATATCACTTCCACAAGGGGGCACTCGGGTTTGAACCGAGGACCTCTCGATCTGCAGTCGAATGCTCTACCCCCTCAAACATTCTAGTTTGATATCACAATGAATAAGAAATAATAGCATTGCGTTTCTAAAATGAATATTTTTTCATTTGTTAAATTTTCTAATAACATTTAAAATATCACTTCCCAAGGAGGCACTCGGCTTTGAACCGAGGACTTCTCGATCTGCAGTCGAATGCTCTACCACTGAGCTATACACCATCGAACATTTTAGTTTGATATCACAATGAATCTGCAATTAATAGCATTGCGTTTCGAAAATAATATTTTTTTCATTTGTTAAATTTTCTAATAACCTTAAAATATCACTTCCACAAGGGGGTACTTGGGTTTGAAACGCGGACCTCTCGATCTGCAGTCGAATGCTTTACCACTGAGATATACCCCCTCGAACATTTTACTTTGGTATCACAATGAATCTGCAAATAATAGCATTGCATTTCTAAAATAAATATTTTTTCATTTGTTAAATTTTGTACTAACCTTCAAAATTTTACGTCCATAAGGGGGCACTTGGGTTTGAACTGAAGACCTCCCGATCTGCAGTCGAATGCTCTACCACTGAACTATACCCCCTCGAACATTTTAGTTTGATATCACAATGAATTACAATTAATAGCATTGCGTTTCTAAAATAAATAATTTTGTACTAACCTTCAACATTTTACTTCCACAACGGGGTATTCGGGTTTAAACCGAGGAGTTCTCGATCTGCAGCCGAATGCTCTACCACTGAGCTATATTACCCGTAACTCTGTCGTTTGATATCACAATCAAGTTGCAATTTATAGCATTGCGTTTCTAAAATAAATATTTTTTCCCTTTGTTACATATTGCAATAACCTTAAAAATTTTATTTCCGCAAGGGGGCACACGGGTTTGAACCGAAGACCTCTCAAAATGCAGTCGAATGCTCTACCACTGAGCTATACCCCCTCAGACGTTCTAGTCTGATATCACAATGAATAAGCAATTAATAGCATTGCGTTTCTAAAATGAATATTTTTTCATTAGTTAAATTTTCTAATAACATTTAAAATGTCACTTCCACAAAGGGGCACTCGGGTTTGAACCGAGGAACTCCCGATCTGCAGGCGAATGCTCTACCACTGAGCTATACCCCCTCAAACATTATAGTTTGATATCACAATGAATAAGCAATTAATAGCATTGCGTTTCTAAAATGAATATTTTTTCATTTGTTAAATTTTCTAATAACATTTAAAATGTCACTTCCACAAAGGGGCACTCGGGTTTGAACCGAGGACCTCTCGATCTGCAGTCGAATGCTCTACCACTGAGCTATACCCCCTCAAACGTTCTAGTTTGATATCACAATGAATAAGCAATTAATAGCATTGCGTTTCTAAAATGAATATTTTTTCATTTGTTAAATTTTCTAATAACATTTAAAATGTCACTTCCACAAAGGGGCACTCGGGTTTAAACCGAAGACCTCTCGATCTGGAGTCGAATTCTCTACCACTGAGCTATATCCCCTCAAACATTTAGTTTGATATCACAATGAATAAGCAATTAATAGCATTGCGTTTCTAAAATGAATATTTTTTCACTTGTTAAATTTTCTAATAACATTTAAAATATCACTTCCACAAGGGGGCACTCGGGTTTGAACCGAGGACCTCTCGATCTGCAGTCGAATGCTCTACCACTGAGCTATACCCCCTGAGACGTTCTAGTTTGATATCACAATGAATAAGCAATTAATAGCATTGCGTTTCTAAAATGAATATTTTTTCATTTGTTAAATTTTCTAATAACATTTAAAATATCACGTCCGCAAGGGGGCACTCGGGTTTGAATCGAGGACCTCTCGATCTGCGGTCGAATGCTCTACCACTGAGCTATACCCCCTCAGACGTTCTAGTTTGATATCACAATGAATAAGCAATTAATAGCATTGCGTTTCTAAAATGAATATTTTTTCATTTGTTAAATTTTCTAATAACATTTAAAATGTCACTTCCACAAAGGGGCACTCGGGTTTGAACCGAGGACCTCTCGATCTGCAGTCGAATGCTCTTCCACTGAGCTATACCCCCTCAAACATTCTAAAATGATATCACAATGAATAAGCAATTAATAGCGTTGCGTTTCGAAAATAATATTTTTTTCATTTGTTAAATTTTCTAATAACCTTAAAATATCACTTCCACAAGGGGGTACTTGGGTTTGAAACGCGGACCTCTCGATCTGCAGTCGAATGCTTTACCACTGAGATATACCCCCTCGAACATTTTACTTTGATATCACAATGAATCTGCAAATAATAGCATTGCATTTCTAAAATAAATATTTTTTCATTTGTTAAATTTTGTACTAACCTTCAAAATTTTACGTCCATAAGGGGGCACTTGGGTTTGAACTGAAGACCTCCCGATCTGCAGTCGAATGCTCTACCACTGAACTATACCCCCTCGAACATTCTAGTTTGATATCACAATGAATTACAATTAATAGCATTGCGTTTCTAAAATAAATAATTTTGTACTAACCTTCAAAATTTTACTTCCACAACGGGGTATTCGGGTTTAAACCGAGGAGTTCTCGATCTGCAGCCGAATGCTCTACCACTCAGCTATATTACCCGTAACTCTCTCGTTTGATATCACAATCAAGTTGCAATTTATAGCATTGCGTTTCTAAAATAAATATTTTTTCCCTTTGTTACATATTGCAATAACCTTAAAAATTTTATTTCCGCAAGGGGGCACACGGGTTTGAACCGAAGACCTCTCGAAATGCAGTCGAATGCTCTACCACTGAGCTATACCCCCTCAAACGTTATAGTTTGATATCACAGTGAATAAGCAATTAATAGCATTGCGTTTCTATAATGAATATTTTTTCATTTGTTAAATTTTCTAATAACATTTAAAATATCACTTCCACAAGGGGGCACTCGGGTTTGAACCGAGGACCTCTCGATCTGCAGTCGAATGCTCTACCCCCTCAAACATTCTAGTTTGATATCACAATGAATAAGCAATTAATAGCATTGCGTTTCTAAAATGAATATTTTTTCATTTGTTAAATTTTCTAATAACATTTAAAATGTCACTTCCACAAAGGGGCACTCGGGTTTGAACCGAAGACCTCTCGATCTGCAGTCGAATGCTCTACCACTGAGCTATATCCCCTCAAACGTTTAGTTTGATATCACAATGAATAAGCAATTAATAGCATTGCGTTTCTAAAATGAATATTTTTTCATATGTTAAATTTTATAATAACATTTAAAATGTCACTTCCACAAAGGGGCACTCGGGTTTGAACCGAGGACCTCTCGATCTGCAGTCGAATGCTCTACCACTGAGCTATACACCCTGAAACGTTCTAGTTTGATATCACAATGAATAAGCAATTAATAGCATTGCGTTTCTAAAATGAATATTTTTTCATATGTTAAATTTTATAATAACATTTAAAATGTCACTTCCACATAGGGGCACTCGGGTTTGAACCGAGGACCTCTCGATCTGCAGTCGAATGCTCTACCACTGAGATATACCCCCTCAAACGTTCTAGTTTGATATCACAATGAATAAGCAATTAATAGCATTGCGTTTCTAAAATGAATATTTTTTCATTTGTTAAATTTTCTAATAACATTTAAAATGTCACTTCCACAAAGGGGCAGTCGGGTTTGAACCGAGGACCTCTCGATCTGCAGTCGAATGCTCTACCACTGAGCTATACCCCCTCAAACGTTCTAGTTAGATATCACAATGAATAAGCAATTAATAGCATTGCGTTTCTAAAATGAATATTTTTTCATTTGTTAAATTTTCTAATAACATTTAAAATGTCACTTCCACAAAGCGGCACTCGGGTTTGTACCTAGGACCTCTCGATCTGCAGTTGAATGCTCTACCACTGAGCTATACCCCCTCAAACATTCTAGTTTGATATCACAATGAATAAGCAATTAATAGCATTGCGTTTCTAAAATGAATATTTTTTCATTTGTTAAATTTTCTAATAACATTTAAAATATCACTTCCACAAGGGGGCACTCGGGTTTGAACCGAGGACCTCTCGATCTGCAGTCGAATGCTCTACCCCCTCAAACATTCTAGTTTGATATCACAATGAATAAGAAATAATAGCATTGCGTTTCTAAAATGAATATTTTTTCATTTGTTAAATTTTCTAATAACATTTAAAATATCACTTCCACAAGGAGGAACTCGGCTTTGAACCGAGGACCTCTCGATCTGCAGTCGAATGCTCTACCACTGAGCTATACACCATGGAACATTTTAGTTTGATATCACAATGAATCTGCAATTAATAGCATTGCGTTTCGAAAATAATATTTTTTTCATTTGTTAAATTTTCTAATAACCTTAAAATATCACTTCCACAAGGGGGTACTTGGGTTTGAAACGCGGACCTCTCGATCTGCAGTCGAATGCTTTACCACTGAGATATACCCCCTCGAACATTTTACTTTGATATCACAATGAATCTGCAAATAATAGCATTGCATTTCTAAAATAAATATTTTTTCATTTGTTAAATTTTGTACTAACCTTCAAAATTTTACGTCCATAAGGGGGCACTTGGGTTTGAACTGAAGACCTCCCGATCTGCAGTCGAATGCTCTACCACTGAACTATACCCCCTCGAACATTCTAGTTTGATATCACAATGAATTACAATTAATAGCATTGCGTTTCTAAAATAAATAATTTTGTACTAACCTTCAAAATTTTACTTCCACAACGGGGTATTCGGGTTTTCGAACATCGAGGAGTTCTCGATCTGCAGCCGAATGCTCTACCACTGAGCTATATTACCCGTAACTCTGTCGTTTGATATCACAATCAAGTTGCAATTTATAGCATTGCGTTTCTAAAATAAATATTTTTTCCCTTTGTTACATATTGCAATAACCTTAAAAATTTTATTTCCGCAAGGGGGCACACGGGTTTGAACCGAAGACCTCTCGAAATGCAGTCGAATGCTCTACCACTAAGCGCTATCCCCTCGAACGTTTATGTTTGATATCACAATCAATCTGCAATCAATAGCATTGCGTTTCTAAAATGAATATTTTTTCATTTGTTAAATTTTCTAATAACATTCAAAATATTACTTCCACAAGGAGGTACTTGGGTTTGAACCGAGGACCTCTCGATCTGCAGTCGAATGCTCTACCACTGAGCTATACCCCCTCGAACATTTTACTTTGATATCACAATGAATCTGCAAATAATAGCATTGCGTTTCTAAAATAAATATTTTTTCATTTGTTAATTTTCTAATAACACTAGCAGCCTTCGCCCGCTACGCTGGTCAGTTTCTCTAAAATAATCTTGAGTCAAACGAAGTACATTTAAATAAAAAATCTTACTATCTAATCAAATACCCACAATTTTTATCTGATTTCTGTAATCCAGTTTTCAAGATTTTTGGTTCTGTAGATTTTTTTGTGCTGTGATTAATACGAAATCAATAACACAATAACAACAAAAGCCGATTTTTAAGGAATTTTTTTAAAGTTCGTTCTTTTTTTTTACCCCCCTTAGGGGTGGAATTTTCGAAAATCCTTTCTTAGGGGAACTCGATGTTATAAGAAGTATTTTTACCCCAATTTTCAAGATTTTTGGTTAAGTAGATTTTTTTGTGCTGTGATAAATACGAAATCCGGACTTTCTTTTATATTTATATATATATAAGGATTGAAAATTTCAGGTTTTTGCGGCGAAAAAATCGCCAATTTAGGAAAATGTGAAGTATCTCACGAACTACACGATTTAAAAGAATTTGCCTAGTACCATTCGACTCAGCATGAAAAAATACACTAAAATATGTTATTAATTGAAAAATAACTACAAAAGCCGATTTTTAAGGCATTTTTTAAAAATTCGTTCTTTTCTTTTCTCTTTCCGTTGTGAATCCAAAAATGTATATATTGTCAAGTCCCCAGAGATGAAACCAAAAGCCCTAATTTTGGCTTCTGGCTCAACGGCTACATGTAACAACCAAAACATATATTTTCACATTATTTATAGCTATTTAATAATAAATAGATGTTGCGAAGAGCATATAACCAATCTATTTAAACGACGTAATAATTACTTCAAAGGTATTTATACCAAAATATAATGAAATAGAAAATTGTAAAAGCAAAATCAATTTCGGTTGCAGAAAAAAAATCTCGTTAATATTATATCTGTCCATAAATATCATTTTTAATTGCCATGTGATCATTTGTTCCTATGTATCTCAGCCGCAGAGTAAGCAATATGCGCTCTGTGATTACAGCAATGGAATGGCAAAATATTCACAGACAATATTTTTTATCGATGAATACATTATATTGCTATTCTAATGCTATTCCGCTATTATCCTTTGCTTTTGGGTCTCATCATCATTATGATGTTCAAAGAAAAAATTTACTTTAAACGATTTAATGAGATCTAATGAAGTCTGTTTCGCATTAACAGTGCTGTGGACCATCACTCAGCTGAATTAACGATAATGGATCTTTTCGTGGAACGGAAAAATAATACGCAGACGAAAATTAAGGATATGTATATTATTTTGTATTCCCCATGACTTTCAAACTTTGTAACCCAAGCAACGACAACGCAACGAATATTATATTATCCACGGATTACTTAATTTAAACTTTTCTTAATGTAAAAAAGTAATAAATTCTTGAAATTTTTAAAACATTTGAATTGTAAAAGAAAGGACGAAACAACTCAACCGAGCATAAGGCAATTTAAATTTCTTGATTTTATTTAATATGAGACAGAATTGGGAAATCCGTCCTCTCTCAATTGAAATTCCTTTGAAAAAATCATATGTTTTGGAAGCAATTTCTGCTAGACTGTTTAAAGTCATAGATTTTTGGAAGCAACGACTAATCTAGATTTTATTTTTCCTATTTTTTTAAAGAAGATGGAAATTCTGGATGCTCATTTTCTGCTTACCTCTCTCGTGTTTATTTCTGATAAAATACTTTTTTACATCGGGAAAACATTTAGAATCGAGGAGATTATAATTTAAAATAGATTTCTCGAAGAACTTAACTCTTTCGTCTTGAGGTAACATTCCTATAGATTTTTATTTCTTCCAGTCTAAAAATGTAACTGCTATAATTTTTTGACACTTTACTTCCTTTCTAGGTAGCTGAAGTTTTTTAACCATTCGAAAAATGGTTGTTGTTCTCGGTTGAGAGTGGACCTAGCCGTGTCTGAGTTTTATTTATTTATTTATTTATTTTATTATTATATTTTTTTTTATCAACAAAAAGATACAGTAATCTACTATTTTCATTTTACTTTCAACAGAAATGAATCACTTCTGTTGCCACGGTGCCAAAAGAAGTATATATATATATATATATATATATATATATATATATAAACATATATTGCGGCCAATACCCGGAGCCTGGCCAATTCTAGAACTGGCCGGCCAATACCCGAACTGGTCAAGCTTCCTGGCCAAAACCCGAAGTACATGAAATGAATAGCGTATTTCGGGTTTTGGCCGGCCAATTCGCGAACTGGCCCGGAAGCCTTGGCCAACACCCGAACTATGATGCATAGGTACCAATTTTTTTGTAATTAAGATAATGTAACATTAAAATGCACAGTAAAAAAGATTCCCATTGACTATATTGAAACGAAATATTTTTGTGTACCCAACTAAATTAACCAAAAATAGTACACAATTCTCTTTCAATATCGAAATTAATTGATAAACCAAATAAGATGACAATTACAAGTTAACCGGAATCTTTACTCGAGTTAGAGCACGGACAGGCTGACGGCTAGACTATTTGAATTCATAGACACTTTCAACTATGTTAGAAAGGATTAAGCCAAGTACCTATATGTATTTCGCGAATTGGCCAATCGCATCTGGCCAGTTTGCGAATTGGCCAATTGCATCTGGCCAGTTCGCGAATTGGCCGGCCAATTCTAGAAATGGCCAGTCATTTTTTAACGTTGCTGGCCAATTCGGGAATTGGCCGGCCAGTTCTAGAATTGGCCAATTTCGGGTTTTGGCCGCAACATATATATATATATATAAATACACACACACACACTATATAACTATTAATAACCGGACACTTTCAATTTTAGACATTTTGTCAAATATTTAAAAATATGCTTGTCGGATTCTTCTGGAACTTCAGAATTATAAGATTATGTTTGACTTCATATTTATCAATGTTTATTTGACAAGTAGGATAATAAAGATACCGACAAAAAAAAATCAGAGACTCAGAGAAAAATGGATTAAACTGATTTTTATTATATTTGCTGATTAGTACACGATTAAAGTTTCATTTGTCAATAATTTAGACAACTAATTTAAAAATAGTATTTTGGTAGCTTTAGGTTAAAATAATGTTTCTCTGACAATTAAACTAACAAACATAAAATGCTTTTTTTTTTTTTTTTAGTAAGTATTTTTGTAGGTTTATTACAAAATTAATGAAACAGTTTCTTCTTAAGCATATTTTTTCGCCAAAATTCGATGCTTTATACTTTGTGTATAATAAAAATGTCACAATTTTCTATAATTTTTACTTCAAGTTTTCATTTTATGCACTTTAAAATTAATATAAGTACTTTATTCATTTAATTTGATGCATGGATTTGAAGAATAAACTAGGAATGCGGAATAGAAATATTTCATGGAAAGATAAAATCTGCTTTTAAAAAAAAATCAATAATTTCCATTTGGGAAACAAAATGAATGAAAATATTTGCTTATGCTTTGACAGTAAAGATAAAACTACATTTCTTAACTATAATTTCTTTTTTTAACTATATAATCAATGCATTTTAATGAAAATATGAAGCAATAAACTAGAATTTGCAATATTTATCTGTGACTTCACGCATATCATATATGTTTTTTTTTAGTTTTCTTTTTATTTATTCAATGCCACCTATCGAAGAAAAACAGTAAAGATAAAACTATATTTCTTTACTATTTTCTCTTTTTTTAACTATATAATCAATGCATTTTAATGGAAATATGAAGCAATAAACTAGAATTTGAAATACGGAAAATATTTATCTGTGACTTCCGCATATCATGTATGTTTATTTTAGTTTTCTTTCCTATTTATTCAATGTCACCTATCGAAATTCTGGTTGAACAGCAACAGCGAGTGAATGCAATGAAGTTGTATGATTTTACATAAATTTGTTGAGCATATTTCTTTAAAGTATTTTAATACGTTTTATGTGTTTACTACTGAATTTATCTATATATGTACATAATAAAGATTAAAGTTTCGCTGCTGGCATTTTACTTACCCATCATATGTAGTATAGGGTAAGTCTTGCAATCGTTTTGAAAATCGAAAAAAAATTTTTGACGGATTTACACGCTTTAGATAGTGGAGACTCCGAAAAACATATTTTTAGAAAAAAAATTTGCCGTCCGTCTGTCTGTCTGTCTGTAAACGCTCTATCTCCCGAACAAATTAAGATAGAGACTTGAAATTTTGTATGTAGTTAGTATGTAAAAATGGGACAAAGCCTATTTAATATCAGCGACCTCGATTATCCGGAACTATTTTTTTCGGACTCTCGAAAAATTCGTTCTGATGAAAGGTATATAAAATTTTTCGAATTTTTTTGTTCTAAGGAATGGACGTAAATGACAATAAAATAACACACATTTTGCATATAGAACGAAATCGATCGGATTGTTAGTTTCCGAAATATTTGTAATCTTGTTTTTCACATTCTTCGATTTTTCATGACCCTGTATTTCATTCAAATTTCAATTCAGAAGTATATTTTAATTGGAAATGAGACGCTTAATCTGACGCATTTAATTGTTAGTTAATAGAATTATTATTTTTGGAGTTATAAGGATGTTTCTTTTACGCAGTTCGGTACTACTTGAGTAGTTTGGCGTTTTATATAATTTGTCGAAATTGGTACATCAGCAGTTCTTTCATATAGCATTACTATGCATATTAACAATATATAAATTTTGTTTATGAATTGCAATGCATTGTATAAATAGTTTTCACATGTTTTATTTTCATATACATATCCATGATGGGTAAGTGTTACGGTGGCCCCCAACGACTAGTTTTTTTTCCAATTCGTTTTGCACTATGGATGAGTAACAGGAGAGCTGTGCACATATAACGTTTTCACTTTAGGGGGAGAGGGGGAGGGGTCTGGCATATGGTATAGAGCAGCGGTTCCCAAACTTTATTGGTGTGCGACCCATATTTAAGCAAAAAAAAAATTCTCGACCCACCTAATATAATGTTGTATATCAGTATGGAAATTATTGTATGACCTCTATATAAGCTATCGGTTATCCTATCCTACGAAAAAGGCAAAATTTCATACGAAGGATTCACTATCAATAAAAACAACAATTCGTAATTAGAATGTGCGTAGGCGGAATAATAATTAACACTACACACAAACCACATAGATAATTAAAAATACGTAATTCATTTCAAAACATAACTTTATAATCAGTGCGTTATCTGGCACTTGTTTTTAGCGATGAGGGCATCTATATATGAGGGTTAAAACTAGTCAATTTCAACCTTAATTCACTTTCAACACACAGTTTTTTCTGTACTTGTTTTTCAAAAACAGCCGTACAAAACGCATGTTCACATGAGTATGTTGTGTTGAACTCTGTCAAGGAATTCAAAGCTCATTTAAATGTCTCTGGATATTCTGATTGTACATTTCTTCTTGTGGAAATTAAGGAATTTCGCTCGAAATATTATTTGCTGTTGAAATTGTTATATATTTAAAACAGATCAAATACAAAATATTTTTTGTCAAACAAAAATCGATTGTTTCCGCGACCTACTAAAATATCCGCCGCGACCCACCAGTGGGTCACAACCCATAGTTTGGGAACCGCTGGTATAGAGAGATATCCCTATGGGTGGGGGTTTGCCTTTTGATATTGTTATTTTTGATGAAACAAAAAAATTTTCGTCTTATTTGCAAATAATTCTTTACCTCGAAATTTTCTCTTTTTATGTATAACTTGTTCTTTAGATCAAAATAATCTACAATCATTTTTAGTCTCTTATCTATTTTTATGAAAATACAAACTTATTATTGAAATTATTAAATGATTATAAAATTATTTAATTCCAAAGTATGGAATACCTGAACGTTTGGCATTCCCATTCTTCTGTCACATGTACATGCATACAGTGGCACCAATTTTTAAAAATTATATTGGGTTGGCTCAAAAATATTGGATAGGCTCAAAATTATTTTTGTAAAATGGTGCGACCAGTTTATTTTTCTTTGAAGGGTTGACAGATGGTGAAAGTGAGAATTTTAAGTCAAGCTATCATGTTTTAATAAAGTTGCAATTTTATTAAATTATATTCCGATGCTTTTTTCCTTATAAAGACACTCCGTAATAGCATGCATGGTCACAATGACGTCACTGTGAGTCACTTTGGTCACATCACATCTGTGACCAAAATGCCATCACTCAGAACGTCACATTGTGACGGAGATGTGACTTTCTTAAAAATCTTTAGAAATTTATAAATATCCTTCAAAACATGTTATTTACTTTAAAAAACATGTTTCCGGCAATTTAAATATCGTCGCTTTTGGCACAGTTTCGTCACAATTTTAATGTCAAATTAGTCACAAATGACACATTTTTCACAAATCTGTCACATTGTGACCACTTTGTGAAACGTCACAAAAGGGCTCTAAAACGGCCATAACGACTTTAGTCATTAGACACATTTTAGTCACTGTGACTTCACATCGACGTCACGTGACGTCACATCGACAATCGATGGTCACAAAGTCACAATGTGACTTCACAACGACGTTGCAGTGACGTCACCATGCTTTACGGGCTTATATTCATTGTAATGTCATAATACCAAGAACATGACTATAAATTGAATTAGAAGAAAGTTAAACATGGAAGCAAAACATTTCAGTCATTTGGGATTTATGGGTGTCAATCGGAGAATTAAAACACATAGTCAACTGCAGAATAAATTTTACTCTAAGGAGAAAAATGAATAATAAAATAATAATGAAATAAATAACTAGAACAGTGAAAATAGGGTGCGCTATGGTTCAAAATTATTGGGTTTGCTCGGGCCCCACGGGCCCATATAAATTGGCGCCACTGCATGCATATATTACCGTATTTACTCGTGTATAGGGCGCACGCGTGTATAAGGCGCACCCCTACTTTACAAGTAAAAATGGCGATTTTTTTAAATCTCATATATAAGGCGCACCATAAATTTGATACGTTAAGCAAGAATGACCAAATGAATTTCAGTAAAAAAAAAAAAAAAAAAAGGCGAAAGAAACATTACACTAGACCAGAAAACAAGACGAAAATGCATTTTTGGACTTCGGGTTGTAAGAGAATGACGGGAAATAGGAATGAGTGACGGAAAAGAGAATTGCTAATTAGCGTTTAGATAATAGCATTTGCTCTGTTGTATAAAAAACTGCAAGGAATGAAATAAATATGCCGTAATACTTCAATTAAGTAACATTTTCCGAGTTTTAATATCTTCTTTGAATAATTTATTGTTTCATATGTATATCGTTCGACTGCATCCAACAGTAAAAAATTATTCCCTATATAAGGCGCACCTAGGAGTTTTGCCCTAATTTTTTGGAAAAAAAAGTGCGCCTTATACACGAGTAAATACGGTATTCGCTGCTCGAGCAACTAGGTGTAAAATATATATTTGAAATGATCTTTGTAATAACCTATAATAAAAGAGAATGTATCCACCGGTTTTGTTGCTTACTTCCCCCACCCCGTGTGGGATCAAGGGCAAGAAGGTATTATTATTATCGAATGAATTGGGTACAAAAATCTATTACTGAATATTTTTAAATAGTAACTATTTCTTTAAGTTGTCTTTAATATAAAACTATTACATATATAATATTGATATTTTAATTGCTTTTCTTTATTTGAATCAATAAAGTATGCAAAAAATAAATGTATATCTGTTATTACTGCAAATAAAAGAAAAAAAGTTGCAAAAATCAACAGAATTTTTAGACATTGATAACAATATCATTAGGTCGGTCGGTGGGAAGGTTCGAAGAAAGAAAATGTATGACATCGTAAGGGGGGTGTGGGGGTCTAAAATTACCAAAAAGTTGATAATGGTATATTTGTATAGCCCTAAAGAGGATGATGATTACATGTAAATAAATTTAATTTGAATAATTTAATTTGGTTTATTATGTTGTATGTAGATTATGTTTTATAGTTGTAATGAAATTTTCACCCTTTTAAGTACTTTTAAGAAGAAGATAAAATGTTGTTCAAGCTCTCAGCGCAATTGCATATTCAAATTAAAACATGTTTCTCTCTCTCTCTCTCTCTCTTAAGTTCATATTTTCTTCACTGTCATGCTTTAAAAATGTTAAGCCCCCCCCCCCTTTTTTTTTTTTTTTTTTTTTTTTTTTTTGTATTTGAGATAGAGATTTAAACTTTTTAGAGCATTTTCTTTATTATCTATGTGATAAATCTACGTATGGAATCAGCTTCTAGAGTTTTCGTTATTTTTTTTTTTTTTTCTTAGATAAAAGTACATGAAGATATGATACATTTCATCGTTTTACACTATATTATATCAGTCAAAAAATTATTGTTAAATGCAATATCAAATGTAACTAAAAATCCATGCGCAGTCTTGCATAATACGCATTTGAAAATCTTAAAGGAAAATTGGGCAAAATTATTATTTTTTAAAATAGTAGTAGAGATTTAAAAAAATTTCAATTATTTATAAACGTTTTAAAATTTTTAGTTAAATATGCAATTCATTTTTTTCTAAATTCATTTTTAATTAAACATTGAAATGCAGCGGGTTCACCATTTCAACAATTTTTTTTAAGTAAACAAAATTATTGAAAATATAAAGTAAATAATACATTTTTTTCATAAATGTTATTGGGTTTTCACTGTAGCGCCTTCGGTATTATAAACGATAAGTGCAGCATTTATGGTTATTTACAGAGACGCCTCGGAAGAATACCGTTACATTACGGTCTTTGAGGAAAATCGTTTGCGGTATATTTTATGATATTAGGTTGATTATAAAAATATACGGAAATTGTAGTCCGTTCAATAAAATTTCTAATTAATGTTATATAATGCAATTTATTTTTTTACATTCTAATAAAAAAGTATTCTTAAAAGTATTTTCAAGATACATTACATTTCTAATAACGTGAATAAAGCAATTAAAAGATTTAGAATTTCAGATTGTCATTTCCCTGGCATGTCACATGAAAATTTTCTCTTTTTATTTGTAACATGGCCTTTGGTACAAAATAGCATGATGTCTTTTTTTTTTAGCCTGACATCTATTTTTATGAAAATACAAAGTTATCATTAAAATCAGTAAATTATCATTAAATTGTTTAATTCTAAAATATGGAATACCCCAACGTTTGACATTCCTATTCTTCAAATGTGTATGCATATAGAATAACGGTTCGAGAAACCATATGTGAAGTACATTTGAAATGAAGCTTGTGTTTACTAATAAATAAAGAAAAAGAGTAGGAACGTTCCCACTTGTTTTGTTGATAAGAATTTCTATTTGCCCCCACGCCACCTTCGTCCGAGGCAAATGCCACAGGACTTTATTACTATTGAATGCATTATGTATCAAAAATTTATTATAAAATACTTTTAAATAGTAACTATTTCTTTTAAGTGTTATTTGATATAAAGTTTTTTCATATGCAAAGTGATATTTTATTGACTTCTCTTCATTTGAATCACAAAAGTATGTGAAAAATGAATTTGACCAGTTTTGTGTATCACTCCAAACAAAAGAAATAAATTCTAGAAATCAAAACATTTTTGCACTTTGATAACAGAATCATTACCGGGAAGGGGGGGGGGGGCTTCAAATGATGATATTGTATGATATTCGAAGCTAGGGGGAGGGGGGGGTCAAAAAATTCCAGAAAGTTAATAACGTAATATTTGTACGAACCCTAACCAGACATAGTCCATTTGTTTATATCAAAGAAAATAGATTTCGTATTCGGTTTAAATATGAAAAAGTGTTGATTTAAAAACAATTTAAGGGTGTTCTTAACTGATCCGCTCAACAAGCGAAAAACGTTTTGACACATTTACAAATTCATTTTTTAACAGAAAGTTATAAAATTTTAATGCCTGACTATAAAAGCGATTTCGAATTGAACTTATTTTTCCATTTTATGATAATTAAATTACCTATCGAGTTATAAGCTATTTCGATGACACAATCACCCGTTTTTCTCCTCCTTTTCGATCGGTTTTTCTGCTTTCGTCGGGAAATATGCTCAAAAGTGTCAACTTTGAAGGCTTGTTATGAAAAATCTATTGTGTTTTTTTTAAACAAAAGAATGAGTGCAATTAGACAGTTTCTGAATAGCAACACCTGCTATTTTCATGCATTTCCGAACAAAAATAAATTAATGCATGTGTCACAAAGTTGTCCTTTTTGATTTAAGAACACCCTTAAGGTGATATAAATTGTAGTTATATTATATTTAAGAAAATATACATTTCAAGCATCATAAGCACTACAAGATTCTTTTAGAAGTCTGGGGGATATCTCTTGTGTTTCAGAACACCCCGCAACAGTGGATGGAATACACGAATCGAGAAATCAATACATAAGCGCAGAGCTAAATCGAAGATTCAGATTTCCGCGGAAAAAAAAGTATGGGAGGGGGGGGAGGGTGCAAAGAGAAGCTTTATAAATTATGTTAACATCTCTAAGGGAAACGAGACCTGAAATTCAGTGCATACACGTGTAAGCTCAGAAAGTGCATTTTGCCGGAAGACGCGTTCGAAGAAGCAATCGAATACGTCTTTCGCATATATACAAGATTTTCCCAGAACTGGTGTTTCTCTTCACATTTCATATCTTAGAAGGAAAAAAAAAAAGAGTGGAGGGGAATAACATTTTCCGAGACTGTAATGCGAATATTTACGAGTGTTTTTGATGTTGGATGTAAGCGTAGATTTTTGAATTATGCAACACATTTCTTCAAAATTTTTCGTTGATTCACTCTTTGTATCACATAGTAACAAGATTATTATGTAGACAGGGTATATTAAATAATGCGATTCTATGAATTCAATGCGCTCACATCTTTTACGATGCGTTTCACTTTGCAGAAGAATTATTTCCCAAAAAATAAACTGCATAACTAACTCCTAGAAACTATTGTTATAAACCAGTTCACTAATGCTAATCCTACGGAAGAAATTTGTAAAGATATCTCGCTTGCATTTCAATATTTTTAAATGATTTTTTTTCCATTGTACAGCTGAGATGTAGTAAGTACACTGTAAAAAAATTTTGGAACGTTATTCAAATTAGCAGGAACCTTCCCGATATTATCTGATATGTCAGAGCTGTTTTCACTTTCCGATAGAATCAGGAAATTTTCGGTTTACTTTCCGAAGTGAACGAAATCCTAGCTAACGCATGCGCAGTCCAACTATTTCTCAATTCGATTGATTCTGCAACCGCTAGATTCGGAAGTGATATGTTCCCGCCTAATCAACACTTCGATGTTCTAAAGCATTTTACTTACATAAATAAAGTAAGTTTGTGTTATATTATTATTTACTTTTGAGTTTAAAGTTATAATTCAATTCTATTAATATTTATTTTTAACTTGTTTACCAGTTTAATTCAGGTGATTAATTTAGTATTGCATATTTCACTGATGTCCACGAAATTCAGTTTGAAAGGTAATAGAAGTAATACCTATTTTAAAAAAAATGATGATAATACTTTAACATTTACTAAGAAAAAGGATAAATTTCTTACTTGTAAATACATTAAAATATATACATTTCTAGTTTATTTATGGATGATTCCACAGTATTGCGTACATGACATTTACAAAGTTCATTGAATTATTTGTTTATAAGATACTGAGCTGAATGAATAATTTGAATTGTTACTATAAAAGATAAGTTCTTCAAAATACATTTATATGTTACTGAGAAAAGAATTTAAATTCGAAACAAATCACAAATTATAGACGTTACAGACATGATGTACGCAGTTTCTATTTTGAAAGTTTTTATACTTTTTAGAAAATGTCAATTTTATTTAAAAAAATATTTTTGATAAGAATTGAATGTATATATAAATTAATATTAGCAATATTTTATTTTTTTATAGTTTTTTTAAATGTAGAATTGGTCATTCAAGTTTATGAGTTGCAGACAGTACATAAATGCTTTTCATATTAAACGTAACAAAATTTAGATACAAATATCTTTATAATAATAATGCAGTTTTAATATAAATGTAAATATACACATTTGTATGTATTTTAATGATATAATACATACACATTTGTATGTATTTTAATGATATAATACATAAATGATCCTTATTTTATATTTTTAACTATTTAAATTAAAAAACAAAAAGAAAAATTTAACAAGAAAGCTGGGAGCTCTGCCGTTTGCCAATTAAGATTAGCAAGTATTATCAATAATGCCATATATATATATATGTATTAGAGATGTACCGAATATTCAGTATCTATTCGGTATTCGGACATTTTACCGAATATTCGGTTCGGCCGAATATCAAACTACTCGGTTAAGCCGGCTCATATTCGGCCTGCCGAATATTCGGTTTGGCCGAATATCAAAGTATTTGGCCGAATCGAATGCTTAATAAAGCCTTTTAAAACACATTTTAAAAAACTTTTCACGATTTCTGCTTTTAACTGTCAATTTATAAATATATTTAAAATAGTTAGAAATAAAATCATATTTAAATAAAATAGAATGTTTTTACATTATTTATTTGCTATATGTAAAATTTAACTCAAGAAAACTTGTGTTTTCGTTTGTTGCATTAACAATAAAGAAGATACTATAACTATATTTTCAACTCACATGCTTTGATTTCTGTAAAATATGATATGATGAGAAGGATGGAAAATGCCACCATTCATAAGTAAAGAACTATGACAGGCATTCCTTTATTCAGAATTAAGTTGAAAGTATTTATACTTTATATTGAAAAAAATCTGCCTTGAGTTATTTAAAAAGAACAAATATGAGACTGTATAGTTTTTCTTCAACTATTTTTTTTCATTATTTCTTTTTGATTTCAAAATATTTGTTTTAATTCGTTGAAGAAATCATGATATTTAAGATGATTTTATTAATTGAAAAAGTCTCATAATTATGCTTCTTAAAAAAAAAGGGCAGATTTTTTTCAATACTGAATGTTCTTATAAAAAGTTCGTTTATTAAAATATAAGTCTCTTTTATTAAATATCATGTAAAACTGTTTTAAAAAGTAACATTTTAATACCTTTAAACTTTGAAATATAAAAAGTATTTGGAAAGCCGAATATTCGGTATTCGGCCAAATAGTTACTATTTGGCTGGCCGAATATTCGGTATTCGGCCCAACAATTACTATTCGGCTAGCCGAATATTCGGTATTCGGTTCAGCTGTTGGCCGAATATTCGGTATTCGGCCAAAATCACTATTCGGTGCATCCCTAATATATATATGTTTAGAGCTATTGTTGAATCAGGGGGAGGGGGTGCTGTTTGAACCAGTGTTGGATAACAAGTTAACAAACCAAAACTAATGGGGGGGGGCAGAGGGGGCACATGCCCTAGGCGCCAGGCGAAGGGAGACCATGTGAACCTGTTGTATTTTGATATTTCTCACGTTTATGTTTAACACGGTATTGTTAAACACGTCCTGTCTGGGTTATGCCAAAATATAGAAGAATTTAAGGATATGGCATAAAGATCCTGTATAAACCGGAATCTTTTTAGATTATTTCCGATTCCACTTACAAGATTAATGAATCAATATTTTACAAAAGAGAATACATAGTTCAGTATTACATATTTTATTATTATTAATTTTAAATGAAGTAAGATATTAGAAAATTAGTAAAATTATATTTGTAAATATGCTTTACTGAGGAAAGGGGGGGGCACCAAAATATGTTTGCCCTGGGTTTAGCATACTAACTAAACGATCCAAAGGCGATTCTGCTATGTATTTTTCAAAAATCAAAGGTTTTCGGTTCCGGAAAAAAAAATCGTCCTCAATCCGGAAATTTAGACAAAAAACATATTGCAAATTTCGTTAAATCGCCTCCCAAAAAAATCAATGTCGTAAATCATTCGCAGAAAAATCGTAAATATCGTTAGAGTTTTGCACAAAAAACACGAATTTCTGTAGATAATCGTGAAAAAACTCAAATTTCGTCTGAAGATCGTGAAAAAAATGTGAATTTCGTCAAACAATAGTGAAAGAACAGAAATTTCATCAAAGATTTGGGGGGAAAAAAGCAAATTTCGGATGGAGATCACAGTTGAAACGAAAATATCATCAAAATACCTGCAAAAAAACACAAATCGCAAAAAAAACCACAACTTTCGCCAAACGATCTCAAAAATTCTGCAATTTTTGTCAAAGAATCACGAAAATTCCACAAATTTCGTCAAAAAACCGTGAAAAATCCGCAAATTCCCTCAAAAAACCGTGAAAAATTTGCAAATTTCATAAAAAAAAACTAAGTCCGATAGTTTCGTTCAAAGATCGCGAAAAATCCACAAATTTCGTCAAAAGGTCGCAGAAAAAACACAGAACCAAAAGTAATTTCCCTTTCCCCCCCCCCTTCCATTTCTCGCACAATCTGCTGTAACTTTTCAGAAAATTTGTTGCGAATTTCAAGGAAGTTTTTGCTTAGAATTAAGTTTGAAGATCCCGTTGACAAATTTGGCATTTTCCCGCAATCCTTTAAAGAATTTAGCATTTTTTTCCTCGATTATCAACAAAATTGCCGTTTTTTTATGATCTTTTAATGAAAACTTCGAGATTCTTTCATAAAATTCGTGTTTTTTAAGTGGCATTTTGATAAATTTGGGTTTATATGCAGGGGCGTGCAAAGAGAAAACTGTACTCAATGCAAAATTTCAATTTAGTATTCTTTTTCTTCTTACAGGCCAAAAATGATGTTGGTAGTAGAAAATCGGCACCCGTACTTTTCTGCACCCAGGGCGACTGTCCCTCCCCTTCCCAGGTCGCTGTTTATATGGCGATCCTTTCATTAAATTCGCAATTATTCCCCAGTCATTTTACAAAATTCGTATTTATTCCGCAATCATTTTATGAAATTCGCGTTTACTCCACAATGATTTTACGAAATTCGCGTTTATTCCGCAACCATTTCACAAAATTAGTGTTTATTTCTCGATTTTTTAAAGAAATTTATGTTTTATAGCGATCATTTAAGAAAAAGCGAGTTTTTATTTCGCGATTCTTTGAGAAAATTGACGTTTCTATCGAGGTAATCTAACAAAATTTTCTGCAAATGATTGATGAATTGATTGTGAAAATATACATTTAGTCCTCCGTTCAAAAGCTATGAAAAATCGGTTATTAGTATGGAAATTCGGAGATAACTATCCGAATTTCTGAGCTGATAAATGATTATTCATAACTTTTGAAATCGAATGTGTTAACTTTTTGGAAAATTTGAAACGGAATTACTCCGTTCTCGCGACAGAAAATTGCACGAAACTTGTCAATCGATTGCAGAAAAAAATGCGAAATTTGACGATCAATTGCGAAAAATATTGTGAATTCGATCAATTTGTCGCTGTAAAAAACTCGCAAAATATGTCATTCATTCACACGAAAATATCAGAAAATTTGTGATTTTTTTGTAGCGGGAGCCTCCCGCATACGATATTCTTTTGGGTGGGATTTCAAAATTTCAGGCTCGAATCCCGCCATCCCGCCCTGAAATTCAAGTCTTGAATGTGAATTTATTTAAAATATTTCAGAAAGAATATGTGAATTTTATCAGAGTATAGCGAAAAGATTATGTGAATTTCGCCAGAAGATCACAAAAATAAAATGCAAATTTCAAGGAAAAATCAGTAAGAAAATGCTACAAAACTAGAACAATCTCTTAAGTTGTATAATTATTTTCAGAGGAAAAAATTTATTGAATTGAAAGACTGAAACCTTTCCCTTTTACAAATGTCAAAAATAGTCGCGAAACAAATATTCACACACACATATGCAAAAAAAAGTCCTCCAGATTAATTTTAAGTGTGTGTGCAATGATTTTTCATTTTCAAAGGCTGCCAGAACATAAAATGTTTCTGTCCTATCAGAAAATCGCCATTTTCACATTCAGTTCATGCACTTGGCACACCATGTTAAAGAAGGCCAAATCATGCTTACAATAAATAAATAAAAAAAATATTTTTTTTTTCTAGAAATCATGGTTGAATGTAGCAGAAAATAAAGTTGAAGTCTCAGTTTTTTGGCCATAAAATGAGGCATGAAGTACCTGAGCATTTAAAAAAGGTAATCCTTAAAGCTTTATTTTTGTTATATTTTAATTAAAATAAATATTTCAGACGAGTCAAGTCTCCAGATTTCAACAGAAAACTCTAATTTTCACATGTTTTTCTATACTCCTGATTTTCGACATATTTCTCCTGATTTTATGCATATTTTTAAATATTCTATTACAGTAGACTCCCTAAAATCCCCACATAATTTACGAATGTAAACTATGAAATATTTAGTTCAGATATAATTACAAAATTTGACTGTTTTAGTCTTATATCGATTCCAAACATATTTCAATTTGTAATTTTTGTTATTACTGAATTCCTGTTTTTTCATCAAGGAAAAATAAATTTAATTTATTTCTGAAAAATTTAAGATATTGCTGATATCACTGGTAATCACAATCTTACCAAATATATTTATGTACTAGTCAAGTTTTTTTTTTGGTTATTAAGTCTGACCGTAAAATTTCCATATTTTATTATTTTGATATGAATTAGTAATGTGCCTTTATGAAGGCACAATGATTAATTTCGGAAAAGTACATTTCATCTGCATAATGGACATGTAATCATACCTTAATAATTATTAACTTGAACTGCTTTTAATACTTTAATCATTTTGAAAATTATGTAATTTTTTATTATTTTAGTATATTAGTTATTTTATTTTTTATTATATTATAAGCATTCATTATAGTTTTGACTGCATTATTAATTACATTTAAATTGCCGTTTTAAAATATATAAACAAGGCAATGACCAGAAATTTGCAAAATTCTAAAATCCGCACAACCTCTGGTCCCAAGCTGTGTGGCTTTGACGGAGTCTACTGTATTTTACAATCAATTGTATTGTGATTCAGAAATGCAAAATTCCAGTACTACTATAGGTGTAATTCTTTACTGTGATTGATCATAATACAGTCCACTCCCTCTAATCTGCAACCCTATAATGCGCTCTATATTTCAGATGTAAACAAACAGTTAAATTCTCCTTTTTTTTTAACCAAGATGCACACTTTGACTATAATAAAGGTTTTACTGTACTGATAAATTTAGAAATTTTTAATGCATTTCTGCATTTATTAAAAGAAAATGTTTTATGTATCTTATAAATAACTATTAAGACTGCTATCTTCTGAGCACATTTGCTGACTATGTAAAAGATAGATAGCTCTTGAGGATAAATATCTTATTTTTTTAGAATAAACAAACTTATGTTACTAATCAAGAAATTCTGACTCTTAAGGGCATCAAGATTAAACTGCATAGCATAAATAAAAAATGATAAAGCAAACAACCATCACTGTGATGTTTGATAGATTTAAAAATAAAAAAAATGTTTTCAATTAATTTTATATTATTATATCATTTAAATGTGTTCCTATTGACTATAGCTTTTTATGCATGAAAAAGTATTTTCTTTCATTTCTGTGTTATTTATTTGCTGCATATTTAACATTTGTTGATAAATTCCAAATATTAGAATGTAAACAAAGAAATGACCTATAATCTGCGAAATTCTATAATCCGCAAAACCCTTGGTCACAACCTGTGCGGATTAGAGGGAGTGTACTGTAGTATTTTACGAGATAAACTACAATCAGATTCTTAAAAAACTATGATGGATTTTTAAGATTTACTGTTTTTGCATGTTTTGGATTATTAATAATAATCCATTTAATAATAATTCATTTAAGGCTTATTTACGATTTTTACTATAGTTTGATACATGTTAACAAACTGCCACCTTCCCTGTAATATGTAGTCAATTTAAAATATGTTAAAACATCATATCGATCAACTACAAGAAAAGTGATAAATCTCGCAAAAGTTCATGCTGTGTTTTATTCCGCTAATCATTTTATTCCATCATATGTGTGTCTTGCTACACAAACAGTTTCATAAGTGAAGTTATATGGAAATTTACTTTTTTAATGATATATCCATTTGTGACTTCTGACCACAGAAGTGAGGTGGATTGTGTAAGGAGGTATTCAACTCTCGATACCTCATTCTGCATCCTCATTCTTGAAGATTTTGTGTTTTTATGCATGTTTCCATTTCTGCATGCAGAACTAACTGCTATACAGTATAATTATGCAAATTGTCTTTTGCCTCTCATTTAAAATTTACTTTTGTTGAGATGTGTCACTATTCTTGCGAGTGAACAATATGTTTAAATGCATTATACTTGCAAGGAATACATATTTTCCTTATTTAAGTAAGAGTGACATATTTCTTTTTAATCAGTGGGAGAATTAAGCATCCCCCTCCCTTGTGATGAAGAAAGAAACTATATGAGTGGTGTATTGTTATTAAGAAATATATCCTCATATCAATATTAAAATATTAATAACGATATTTAAAAAAATTAACCTAAACCTTACATAATTTAAAGTTGAAATTTTGAAAAAAAACAATTGAATTTTTGAGTTAGGCAAAATCATAACAACCCTGCTTTAAGTTAAATATGCTAAATTTATATAGTTTCTTTCATTAATTGCAAATAAGAGATCAATTAAAAACTTTTTCTTTTCTTTCTTTACAGCTAATTTTTTTTTTTTTTTTTTTTTTTTTTTTTTTTTTGAGGAGGGGGAGGGGCATTTTATTAATGCTTAGAAATTCCTTTTAAATCTGGTTCTTTTGAAATATATTTAAATTCGCATTTATTTTTGCATTGATAACTTAGATTAAATATTGATACAATTGTAAAATCATGAAAATTTTTGAAAAACCCATAATGGATTTTTTCAAGTAGGCCCGGGCGGGTTTTTTCAGGCTGGGCCCCCATGGCAATGCTGGTCATCATCCTAGTCATTAATAAAAGTATTTGTTATGAGAACTGTTGTAATATTTTAAGTCTTCCACAAATATGCTGCAACACTCTGCTCGGTCCATTTAATGGCCGACAGTCCTAATAATTCAAATTCTATTTAACCAAGTTATCAAAATTTTTGCTATGTCAAAGAAAAACTAAAAAAAAGTAAATAAAACTCCATGAAATAATACATTGGTTGATCGCAGGCAAAAAATGCTGCGCAGTTTTTGATAGTTGATACATAGAAAGAAAATATCACAATTTGCAATCAGCTGCAGGTAAATATAGCCAAATTTGCCATTGGATTGACTATAAAAACTGTGAAATTCATTGCTCAAAAGCAGAAAAAAATATCAATAAATTTTGCCAGTCGCAGGAAAAAGCCACAAAGTTTGTCTCACTACTAAGGTTTTGTCAACTGGTCCTTGGGGGGGGGGGGGGGGATTTATCAATGGGTAGTTGGTCAATCGCAGAAAAAGCTCTGCTCTTTTGGCAGTTGCTTGCAGAAAAGCTGCAAAATCCACCAAACGGTTGAGGATTAAAATTATTGTAGAAGATTTAAGTTTACCCATGATTTTCTCCAACCAGTCTCAAGAAAGGTCTCAAAATTTACCTATCAGTACAGGGAAAATATTGTAAATTTTTATAAAAGATGAAATTGCACTCCTACACATACAAAAAAATTTTTTTTTTTAATTCCCACAAAACATTTTTGATCAGCTGAAGGTTTGTTGCAAAATATTTTACTTTGAGGTATAGTTTATGTTTTAACAACTTATAAGTCAATAGATAAAGGTTTTTAAGTTAAGTTTTCGCATGCAGGACATTTTGTCCTTTTTCCATGGAATGCCCTAATATGTTTCTAAGTTAGTCTTAATTTTATGTGCCGTCTTCTGGTATTTATTTTCTTCTATTGAATATAGTTTTTTTTTTTCAGGAAAACTTGTATTTTATATAATTTAGTTTATAAATTAATCCATTAAAATTTGTAAAAGGCTACTTTGCTTCATTGTATCCAAATTATGTGAAATGTAATGCAAAAAAAAAAAAAAAAAAAAAAAAAAAAACTACTTGATTATGCCATTGACTAATTTCACCAAATTATGCAAATATCCAAACTAATCACTAAATTATACAAATTGGCATAATTTTTATTTTTAATAATGAAAAAGCGAGAAAAATAGTATAATATTGATAAAAGTATAAATTAAAAATCACTGATGATGTAACGTTCTTGTTAAGTGTCAAGTGACATTTACAATTATCCATTTTTGGTATTTTATCATAGGCGATAGATTTTGGTTGAAAAAATAATCAAGTAGTACAAAAGAAAAAAATATGTATGCAAAAATTGCTTGTGTTTTTGGATAGAATGAAGCAAAAGATATTTATTAAAATAAAATTAGTTTAATAAAATAAATGCATTTAATACATGCTATAAGCTCAGTGAAAGTGTGATATATTTGAATGTGTATATGGAAAGTAAAAAAAAATTTTTTGAATGTTTAAATATTTTTCAGAAGACAAAAGAAAAAAGTTGTAATGTAATTTTAAAGCAAATCCTTTTTAAAGTCCCACCACAGGATCACTTAAATTTTAATATAAAAAAAAATCCATCTTTTGAATTTATGAAAGAAGTTAATAAAAAACACCAGTGGGTAAATTTTCTCTTTTTACATCCAAAATAATGTTTGTACTGTTTATATAATTATGCAAATAGAATATGAAATTTCTTTTTCATTTATATTAATAGCAGAGTATCACACAGAATTTGATATATTTAACAATTTAAAACCTAAATGTAATATCTTAAAGCTCCCATAAGGTAATGCTGTATCCAGGGTTGGCATGGTTTAAACCAATTGGTTTTTTTCGAAAAAATCTAATGATATTGTGGTGACGAAAATAAACACCTCCTACTAGGTACGCAATCTTGACGTGGTTAGTACGAAGACAAATGAAAATAATATCCCTTCGGCGTTGTGAACGAAGATCGGATATTATTAATTACTAAAATAATTCCTTAATATCATACATAAAATTAACATTTGCAATAACATTAGGATCACCTTTTTTAACGTATGAATTTGTGAAAATTGGGATTGATGAGTCAATAAAATACTTGAGACATTAATCTACAAATTTAAATGTTAACATTCCCTAATCTGCATCTAGAAATTACCTTAAAATACATAAAGGGAGAAAACTGGAATAAAGACAAGAATAGGTACATATATACAAAATTTTATTAAAACACATAAATTAGCATCATGCAAACACTATAAAAATATAATATGCAAGGCAATAACTACTGAAATATGGTTATAGCGAAATATACAAAATATTTTATTTCATTTATCCTCGCAGCTCATTACGCTTGAGTTCACGACACAACTTATAGGCAAAGCCCCAAAATTTCGTATTTTATAAACTCGAGTCCTTCTTTCTTATTATTCCTCTTATCTTACTGGTATTATTAATTTATTTATTTATTCATTTTACTATTAAGTTTGAGCATTAAATTCTGATAATTTTGAGTCACAAAGATAATAATAATTTTAAAAATTTTAAAATAATCAAATTTTAAGTGATCGAATTTTAAAAAATCAAATTTTAAAACCAAAATTTTAACACAACATTATATCACTAAAATAAATTGGCCAGTCACATGAACAATGAAATTTTCTCACCTTACAAGTATGTTGCTGGTATTGGTCGCCCTTGGCTTATAGCTGTCCGTACAGTTCATTAGTACACCAACACACTTATATCCAAATGCCGAGTTATCAGTCATTTTTTTTTAATTAACACAAATAGTAGCAACTTTTCTAAACTTAGGAATCATCTGATGAAAAATAGTCAGCTTTGCGCACTCAGGTGTTCCGTTTTGAATTGGAAATCAGTCGACGATTCGCAGAGGTATCAGTCAATTTTTTCTAATTAACACAAATAGTAGCAACTTTTCAAAACTTAGGAATCATCTGATGAAAAATAGTCAGCTTTGCGCACTCAGGTGTTCCTTTTTGAATTGGAAATCAGTCGACGATTCGCAGAGTTATCAGTCAATTTTTTCTAATTAACACAAATAGTAGCAACTTTTCTAAACTTAGGAATCATCTGATGAAAAATAGTCAGCTTTGCGCACTCAGGTGTTCCTTTTTGAATTGGAAATCAGTCGACGATTCGCAGAGTTATCAGTCAATTTTTTCTAATTAACACAAATAGTAGCAACTTTTCAAAACTTAGGAATCGTCTGATGAAAAATAGTCAGCTCAGCAATCCTTATGAATCATCTGATGAAAAATTAGTCAGCTTTGCGCACTCAGGTGTTCCTTTTGAATTGGACATCAGTCGACGATTCGCAGAGCATTATCAGTCAATTTTCATCACTTCGTTCGGGAGGCATAAGGTCGCATCTCCCGATGACACAGATTATTTCGATTTCTTCTTTTCCCTATCATCTTAGCGGGAGACTCGGAGCAGAGAGGAAAATCTTTTTTCCACCTTTACACCTTCAATTCCAAAAATGCACTAACTCATGTGGGGTTTCCTTTTTCAGGTCCTGTACGCCCCCTTTGACCCCATTGGGTATAAAATTTGGACTCCAATTGGCTTTGAATATGTTTCACTGTCCATTGGTCAAGTAAAAGATGCGGGGTTGGATTTTCAGACGTTGTTCATCCATTATTTATTGCCTGAGCTACGATTCCGAGCCGGCGACCCCACGTAGACCACACACGAGAGTAATAAATTTGATTGTAAATCTCTCATTGTTGCTTGTGTACGTTAGTGTCACAAATGGCGACTCTAGGTTTTATTGCTTCTCGTAAACATTTGTTCCTTTTTAAACTAATGGTGAGAAAATCCCTTCGTTCATGTGATTTTGCCATTCCCAGGCTCTGACTAAAAAGAGCTTATAGTGTAATAAAATTTCCGAACAAACAACACATATTATTGTTATTATTTCTTGTTTACAAAAGCTAAAATAAAAATTTATTTTAATACTTTTTATATACATTAATATTATTTCATTTTCTATCTCTTTCTAGATTATTTGTTTATTTATTTTATTTATTTTTATTATTATTCTTTCTCTCTCTTTGTTTTTTTTTCCTTTCCTTTTCTTTTCTTTTATTTTATTCTAAGCGATGTCGTGACATTTCTTTACGACAGATATTTTCTCATTTTTCTTTATAATTTAAGACTTACAAATTATTGGATATAAATATTTTCTCTTTTAACACTTTTTTTCAGCAATAAGTATTAGATATAGTGGGCCTAGGTTTTTTTTTATGTATAGGATGAAAATCACTATGCATTGGTGAACATATTCCATTGCTGTAAAGAAAAATCTTAGAACATGTGAATTGATCAAAGATAAAATAGATTAAAAATATTCAATATTTAGTATGAAATATTTTCATTAAAAAAATACAGATTATTTAAAGCAATCTATCATAACATGCACAAGCTTTTGAATATGGAGCTACAAAACTTGATGATCTTTAACATTTTGATAAAATTATAAAAGAAATTTTTTTTCTTGGGGAGATAATCTTTAAAAATCAAAATATGAAGTTGTATAAGAGAGTATTCAAAAATTGGGTGCTAGTTATAGTATTTTAACAATAACAAACTAATTTTTCCCCCTTTGTTATCCAGGGTTGTTAAATACCTGTGTTTTTTCAGGAAAAAACCAATCCACTGTGTTTTTTCAGGGGTTTTATCAGGGTTTTTGGGGTTTTATCAGGGTTTTTCAGGTTTTGGGGGTTTATTGGAGGTGGTTGAGAATGCTTGAAAAAAAATTTCTTATTACTAAATTTAAAGTAGCTAATTGATTATTACAATTATATGACATATATCAATGACAGTAATCAAAATTGTGATAAATTGATTATTAGTAATAATTTATAAAATATTTTTTATTATTACTAAATAATAGAATAAGCCAAGTAATTCTACATGTCTACATAATTAAATTAGGATTCCAAGCATATATGGTATTTTGTTATGAGTTTCTATTGTATGACATAGAACGGATTACACATCAAAGTATTTTTTTTTTAATGGGAAAAAATTTGTTTGTTACTTACACGTGCTACAGAGATTAACTAACAATTATTTCTTTTAAAAATTGTGATGGTATAAATAGGACATTTCTTTTCTTTGGGGTGGGGGGTGATGGTTATAAACTTTGAGTGGTGTACTGATATTAAGAAATATATTACAATATATTATATATGTAATATAAATACATTATATATGTAATTTAAAGTTGAAATTTTGAAAAAACCCACTCGGGTTTTTTCACAAAAAACCCACCTGGGTTTTTTGGGCTGGGCAAAATCATAACAACCCTGTTGTTATCTGCTAAATCTAATGACTATAAAGGTTGATTTCAAATTGTCTCTCAAAAAACAAAACCCCCAAGAAGTATCTCTTTTTTTTTTCTATTATGGAAAATAATATTTACATTCATCAAACTACATCAGATGTTTATTATAAGTAATCAAAAGGTTGTTTATAAAGTTTTTCAAAGTTTCACTGTGTAGAGTAGTTTATTGTTTGGACATAAGACTGTTTACTAATAACTGTTTAAATTAAAATATGATTTTTTTTTCAATTTTCTACATAATTCACTCTAATTATTTAATTTAAATTATTTTAAAATGAATTTATACGACATATAATCCAACAATGTCTATTTTTATTAATAAATATGCATGTATATGTACTAAAAAAGGATGTTCTTAAAAAAACCTGGTTTAAACCAAAAAAAACGGTTTTTTTGGTTTTTTCCAATCCTGGCTGTATCCCACTTTTAACTCATTTAGGGTTTTTATTTTTATATTGATACATGTACATTTATTTTAATAATTTAGTTTATCAGTCTCAGCAGAAAATAAAATGTATCTCTGTTTCAGAAATGATTATACTGAATACATTTTCTTTCCAGGCATAAAACTACTTCCTTGGCCTGCCACATTTCTAATTCCAAAAGAGAATTTTTCAACAGATTGATCACAATGATTGATGAGTTGCTGTGGTTGACAAAAAGTCAATTGTTCAGACATCTTTCAAACGAAATTAAGGAATATACATTATTCCCCAATATGAAACAGCCGGACATCATAGTTCGTTTACTAATATATGAATATCCTTCCCTAAAATCTTACATTGGGAAAGGTCATGAAAGTTGGAACATCAAGGTATATGATATAGTGAGAGAGGATGTCAGGAAAAATAAAGATTTAGTGCCTACTCCAAGAAGAAAGGTTTACACCGACAAGTTATTGCTGGCACCAAAGAGGCAAAGAAATTTGTCTTTGGAGTGCATTCCATCACAAGTCAACATCAACAGTGAAACATTTCAGTCTTTTCTTGTTATCGGGAACATTTTTAACTATATTGGAGTAAATATGGTTTCAGAAAAAAGTCTTATTATCGAATGTAATGGATTTTTGGAGGCAGTATCTATAGCAGTAGGAATGTATTTTGTGTGTAATATTGAATACCCTAAACGAGCAACAACCACATATTTGTTTTATGAAAGTTGCATTCTGAAATTAATCCCCGAAACATTTCCAACTAAATTAATTACTTTTTGTAATATTTTGTCGAAGTTTTAAGTCTTATTAAAATCTTTCTGACTGATATTTTTAATTTTTGAATAAAATATTAGTTCAATAAATCATTTTGAATAATTTTTTTTTGTTTTTGTTGATGATTCATAAGTATCTAGCTTTTATATACTTTTGAATTTGAGTCTAATTTGAGATCAATAGCTCATAGCTGTTTTTTTTTTAATAATATGTTATCTTTGAGCTAGAAACAATGTGTTTCTTTGTGTACCGTCTATTTAAAAGAAAGCAGAGGTTTTTTACATGCATAAAACTGGTATGTATTTAATAATATTAACATTAATACTTAGTCATATGCATAAACTTACATGAATTACTGATGTTACAAATATTGCCATTTAAACCATGAAAACTAAAGCATTTTTAATTACATATTTTACTAAGAACAATTACTGACATAATATAGCATGGTCGTTTCATTATCTGCACTTCTCTACAAATTTGCGTTTTTTATGTGCTGTTTATATAAGATATCATCTTTTTATTAATATAATAAGTATTTTAATTAAAAAAATTATGTGTATATTTTGAAATATTTGCTTAGTGTGTCAAAGTATTTTTGCTGTTAAAAATTATATCGGTAATGTTGACAATAGTTATTTCAATAAGAGAAGTAGAATGTTAAATATGTTTAGTGTTATCACTTTTATAATTTATATTCATAAACATCATAATGGGATAACTGAGTTCAAAATTGGACAAATTATTGAGTTAAAAAATTATTTTTTATTCAATGTTCAATAAGTATAATTCTTAACAATTTGTCATAAATACCTTGTTAAAATAAATAAATAAAATAAGTAAAATAATTATTTTAGGTACTGTTTATATAAAAAAAAATGCCTTTCTAAAATAGTTAAATATATTAATGTTTTATATGACATCTGAATCCCATTAGCTATATTTTGTGAAAGTCTTCATGCACTGATATGCAAAATAATCTAAAATAATCAGTCTTAAGGGTCCTGTCCCTGCCTGCATAGACACTTGTGAGCTTATTCTATTCCTGTAGGGTGGCATTTTTCTAATAAATCTTTCTCATTTTGACATTTTTAAATAATTTTCTTTGCATTGTATAGTTGATGTCCTTCACAAGAACACTCCTTGCTTACTTTTACAATTTTTGGTCTCAAGTATTTTTTTATAAAGTTACTTTCACTTTCTGATGGGTTCTGAAAGTGAAAATAACTTTATAAAAAATAATTGTGACGAAAATCAAAAAGTAATCAAGGAGCCATCTTATGAAGGACATCAATTTTATACATGTCTGAATTGACATGCAATACATACACCAAACACAAATAAGGAAAGACTAAATAGGGTTTGCAAGGATTCTGGAATATCTTGATAAGCCCTGGATTTTTGTTTTTATTTTCCAGTACTGTATTTTTTCCATCATTTTGTTCAAGAAAGAAATTGAATCAAAATATTGGGAGGGGGGGGGGGAATCTATGATGTAAAATAGTGACTAAATACAGCAAAATGGGCCTGAATATTTTGGGGAGACTTGAAGTGGAAACTCTGGTCATAAAAGACAATATGTAGTCATCTAGGTTAGGTAACAATGTTGACTCAAAAACTATTGTACAATTTTTTTAATGTTTAAAGTCTTAAAAGAAAAGAAATGATGCATGCAACTCAAAGAAAAATTGAAAGTAAGCATATATGTTTATTAAATTTCAATATTTGCATAGATAATGCACAAATAGAACAATAGTAATAAAATGCTCCTTTTTTCAATATATACTAAAGAACAAAAATATTTATTATGCATTCATAACAAAAATGTATGTCATAATATTCATAAAGAAGTGTATTACAGAGTTATGTAATCTGACAAACTTTTGAAGGAACGGTTTTTAGGTGAGTTATGTAAGAAATCCTGTATATTGCAATGCTTTCGTTTATATAAATATATATACTTCATTTTCTTGTCCGCACGATAACTGCGATAATTTTGTATGGATCATTTTGAAATTAACACAAAAAATTAAGAAGCCTTAAGGTTTCTGTTCCTGCAAGCAGAGACGCTCTCAACTAATGCTCCTCTTAGAAAGAGATTATTTTCTAATAACAGTTTTGCATTTAGAGATTTTTAAGTATTTTATTTATTTATTATTATTTTGGCATTGGATAGCTGAGGTCCCTCAAAGTTGCTTTTGCTTTCAAAACCGGTTCTGAAAATAAAAGTGTCATTCTAAAAGATATCTGCAACCAAAATAAAAAAAAAGCACCAATGTAAAGAACCTCAGCTATCCAATACAGAAAAAGAAAGAAAAATAGAAACGAGTTATTAAGAAATAACCTCATAGAGAAAACACTAGCTCGCAAGTGTCTTGGTTTGCAGGAAAAAGAGCCTTAAATTCGTTAATGGACTTGATCAAACCATGAAGGTAAAAGTTAGGACTAAGGGACATTTTTTGAGAAACAGAAAAATCATCAGCATTTCCTTACTATGAAAAATTGTGAGTTCCATATTGTACTATTAACGCATCAAAGATTGGTGGCTAACAACATGCGTTTGAAAAGCATTTCATATTGCTAATAATTTGCAGTGAAAAAAGATCTCCAATCATTACAGATATCATAACCTAGTAGATTTTTTCTGAATGTTTTTAATATTTACATTTATCATTTTTCAATCTGACACCCCCCCCCCCCACACACACACACACACACACAAAAAAAGTTATTTAAATGACTCATAATTTGTGTTATCTCACCTGAAAAATTGGATTGAAATTAACTGGATTATGATTCTGCGTTCATTTAATTTTTATGTACAGTTAGCTTATGATTTTTTTACACAATCTACTTCTACTTTTAAGCTTTGCTGAATGGAATTTTCTAAATAATGAATTTGCATTGCAAACCCAGAAGACAGTGTTTGTGGGAAGAAGTTACAGATGCCGTTTAGATTTATCATGTGTATCTCATGCTTAAGTTGTAAAAAAAGTAATAAAAAGTTGTAAGTTTAAGTTGTAAAAAAAAAAAAAAAAAAAAAAAAAATCCTAATTATAAGAATTTCTTAAAGTTTTGCTAGAGGAATTTTTGGGGGGTAGTTTGTTTCCTCCAGTGCATAAGACTTAGCAGCAATGTCGGTAATAAAATACATTCATGTTGCACACACAAAAATATGAAGAAAAACCTCTAAAAAATAATGTTCATGTGTGTTTTTGCGAAAAAAAGGGGGGGGGAATCAATTCTCGAAGTTATTTTTTTTTATTAATAATATTACTACCTTTTTTCTTTTTGAAAATACAGGCCACAGCTAAATTTCTTTCAGATATAAATTTCTTTTTCTTCTGATTCCCTAAATCTGATGTTAACAGTGCAGTTACAGTATTTTTTATTATAAAGTTAGTATGCTATTTTCAATTGTTTCAGTCTTTCATAAGTCCAATAATGCATATTTTTATTGCTGACTTCAAATTAAGGATGAACGTGAAATTTTCAGTTGTGCCACTATCAAAGCAAAACAGAATATTAAAAAATGCGTATAAATATTTTTCCGCGTTGTTTTCGAATATATTCGGAAACATCGCCGAAAAATATTTGAGCACATCTGCACTACAGTGACAGTCGATTTCAACCGAAAAACATTTAGCTAAAACAGGAAACCTTTTTGATATATAATAAAAACTTTTATACATATTCAGGAACATTCTCGATCCCAAATGAAATGTTCCATATATATTCCGAAACCTTTCCGTTCCGCAATGAAAGATTGGCTACACAATCTGAAAACTTTCCTATCCTTAATGGAAGCTTTACTATGTTTTCAGATATATTCAGAAAGGCTTCTGATATATTCAGAAACTTTTCCGATCAGTAATGAAGTATTTTCGATATATTCAGAAACTTTTCCGACCTGTAATGAAATATTTCCGATATATTCAAAAACTTTTCCGATCCATAATGAAAGGTTTAAGATTATTCAGAAAGGTTTCGGATGTATACAAAAAGCTTTCAGATATATTCAGGAAGGTTTCGGATACATTCAGAAACTTTTCATTACGGATCAGAAAGGTTCCGTGTTTTAACCGAAACACTTTCCTGTTCGAATCAGAAACCTTTCCGTTAGTATCGTGCAGCACAGGTCTTCGTTATTTTCAGAAATGTTTCTGAAAATTTTTTACAGTGTAGTCTGTATGTAGGCTCATTTTTAACTTTTTCAATTTTTATTGCAGCTATTTTTTATGAGAATTCTTTCACTTTCCACACCAGTTTCGGATGATGAATGCAAAATAGTTTCTCAAAAGTATTTGGTTTTGACATTTTAGTTGTACAATGTATGTGTGTGATGCGGCGATGCGTATTAACTTAATTAATAAACTCACATACTTTAGTAGACTGTATCCTTTATTTTTAGTCATAGCGAAAGCGTTGCTTACTCTTAGCAAAATCAAAACAACAACAAAACAAAAAACAGACGAATTGCGTTTCTATAGTTACACTTATGTGATGCCACATTTCAAAGATGAATTACAAATAACTCTAACATACCCCCCGACATTGAAGGGTCAACTTCAATAAATTATACAGTACATAATATTAACATTACAAATGCTTAAGTAATATGATACAATACAACAATTTTCTTTTAACAATGAAAAATACAATTATGAACATATAATAATAGGAAAACTAAAACTAAAAATACATAACAAAACCTTTTTTTTTTTTTTTTTTTTACATTTCGTAATTAATTTTCCGAGACTTGTTGTGGCAATAACGCAATTTTTGAAATACTTCTTTTAAGTATTCCCCTAGCGGTTTTAATTTCGACGACCCTAATCTTACCATCTGCACCAGGGAAAATATTTATAATGCGTCCTAGTAAGTATTTATTTGTGGGGAGGTCATCTTCCTTTATGAACACTAGGGTTCCTATGCTAACATTATTTTTTTTCAAATTGCCACTTGGAGCGTTGTTGGAGCGTATTTAAATACTCTTTATTCCAACGATTCCATATCAATTGAATGTATTTTGAAATTCTATGCCATCTAGATAGTCTATTTTCGTTAACATTAATTAATTCTGGTTCAACGATGGCTGTCATAGGCCTTCCAATTAAGAAATGGCCTGGTGTTAAGGCCTCCAAGTCATTCACGTCTGAAGACAATGGAGTGATTGGCCGTGAATTTAATATAGACTCTATTTGAGCAATTACAGTTAATAATTCTTCGAACGTTAGCCTTGCATTACCTACCGTTCGCTTTAGATGATATTTTACCGATTTTATTCCTGCCTCCCACAACCCGCCAACATTAGGTGCTCTGGGTGGAATAAATTTCCAAATAATATTCTCGTCTGACAAATAATTCGCTAACTTCTCCTCAGGATGTCTTAGTAAATTATGGAGTCTCTGTAACTCGGCGTTAGCACCAACAAAATTTTTTGCATTATCTGAAAAGATTACTGCGCACCTTCCGCGCCTAGCAATGAACCTTTTTAAGGTGGCAATGAATGCATCCGTGGTCAATTCTGACACTAGTTCGAGATGCACTGCTTTAGTTACAAAGCAAACAAAGATTGCCAAATACACCTTATTAAGAATTCCCTTTCTCTGTCCCTTATATTTTATGAAAAAGGGGCCACCAAAATCTGTTCCCACATAATTAAATGGTGCGCTAGGACGTACTCTCTCTCTGGGTAGGGAACCCATGATTTCTTGCATAGTTATGGAGTTGCTTTTACTACAAGTTACACACTCATGCGTTATTTTTCTAGCTAAATTTCTTCCCCGTAGAGGCCAGTATTTTTGCCTCAAGTGGCATAACAATGCTTGTGCACCTATATGAAGATATTTTTTATGATAGTAAATTGCAATTAGGCTACACAATTTACCCTTAGCTGGCAGAATATATTGATGTTTTTGAGCAAACCTTAGGTCTGCATTATCTAAACGCCCTCCTACTCTTAGCACCTTATCTGCATCTAAAAAGGGGTTTAACAATCGCAATTTACTTTTCTTAGAAATTTGCTTACCTTCTAACAATGCAGTATATTCTGCCTTAAATTCAAGTTTTTGGATTTCCCGAATTAAAAATATTTCTACTCGTGATAATTCTTCCATACTTACGAGTCCCTTTCTTTTTTCATCTAATTTTCTTGTGTTATCTAAGAACCTGAAAATATAACTTAAAACACGTAATATTTTAGTATAATTATTGCTGATACTTAAAATTTCATTTACAAATTCACTAGAATTTAATTTTAATAATGCTGTACTGTTTTTCAATTTTAATTCTGATGAAAAGTCTATATTGTTTTTCACTTGTTCTAAATCAATGCTGTGTTTGGATTCACTGTCTCTTTCTCTCAAGAAGAGAGGGCCATGCCACCAAAGTTCATAATCAATTAATTTGTCAAAGGATAGTCCTCGAAACACAAAGTCTGCTGGGTGTTTGATGGTATTTACAGCATTCATTGGGTACATTAATTGAGTAGTATAGGCAAATCCTGGAGAAGCAGAATCAGCTTTGAAAAGAGCAGAATTTGAACCTTCTATATCAACCTGTGGCTCCCCAGAATTTTGCAACTGTCTTGTTAAGGGTGTCTTGAGATTCGAATCCATTGGTGATGGTGTTTTTGGATTCGGAGGGGTCGGTACTTTGAATTCAGGTTGAGAATTTTTCGGAGAAGATATCACAGGCGAATGCGAAATTTTGTTGGCTTGAATGCATACTGGAGATTTTTTACTAATATTGCCTTTATTTTGAAAATCGTTGGTTTGAATATGTTGAATTTTTTCTCCATGAGCGATCATTTTCTTAGGCGTGATAATTTCAGTATTCTTTCCAGAATCAATGTTCGATACAACTGCTGCTTGTAGGATGTTTGTATTGAGAAGATTATGCAATTCATGTTGTTTACTTGCATCACCCACTGTATAATTATCAAAAGGCTCAACTTTACCGTCAATAAACATTTTATTATCATCAACCTGATGTTGAACTGGTGCTTCTCTTTGTATTTCACCGGAATTTGAATTCAGATACTTATGGTCAATTTTCTTTTCATTTAATGTATGTGAAAAAGTACTTGCTTCATTACTTCTTAAAGGTGATTTATTTTCCGTTAAACGATTTGCTATCAACAATGATCTGTCCATATTTGTATTTTGATACTGGATAGTTTTCTTTTCATTTAAAACAAAAGAATAAATATTCTGTTCATTTCGTTCTGAAGATAATTTGTATCTCGTTTCAGAATTTGTTTGTGGTAATGAACTATTCAATTTTATATTTTGAAACTTATCGATAGTTTTCTTGTTATTTGATTCAAATGAATAGAGACTTTTTCCATTTCGGTCTATAGATTGAGCAATTTTCTTTTCACGATTTGTTTGCAACAGCAAACTACCCATTTCAGAATTTTCCACAATTACTTCTTCATCATCTCTTCTATCTCTTCTAGTATGTGTACGCAGGAAATGTTCCTCACAATACTGCTCTTCTTTACTTTTTATTGGGTTTTTATCATGGACCGCTTCAATTTCCCAAAATTTTTGCATAGTGTTGGATAAATCATCCACAGATCGAACAAGACCACAATAATTATTAAAATTTTGTTGGGGCGTAGACGTAGAACCACTGGCAACATAGCCAAAAACAGTTTCTTGAAAAACCAAATTTTGCATATTTATTTTATTTTGTCCGATTAATTTAAAAAATACTTCATTTGATAATAAAACATGTATTGGACCTGGTTTATCAAATTCTGGATCAGCTAACTGAAAAGTTTGTAAATGCTTAATAGGCATGATGTTTAGATATGTAGCTGGTGTTATGCGCGTAATTTTAGGAACAACAAAAAATTGCAATGTTTCATTAAAACTCCTGTTTTTATTTGCTATGGTTGTTATAATACTTTCCTTTATATTCATAACTGAACCATTTAGCCCTGAAACTGATGCGTTTATTTTCCTTCCTTTCAAGAACAATAACTCAGAACATTCCTTCGTTATAAAGTTATTTTGCGATCCTGAATCTAACAATGCTCTAAGAGGAACTAATTCTCGTCTAGCATTTTGTACATATATTATCGCAGTTGAAAGCAATACTTGTTTACTAGAAGAAGATGTCATACTCATTACAGTATTGTTAATAGTTAAATGCGTGTTATCAAATGAATGTATATTTTCACCCAAAGCGGTAACAGACATCGGATTATTTGTGTAACTATGAGGAGTAAATGCGTTTGCGGTTGGCGATAGATTACTACTAATAGTATTTTCATCTTGAATTGCTATTGTCTGATTAGTATCAATATTTTCCTCACCGCGTTCCAGGTGGATCAGTGTGTGGTGACGTTTGTTGCATTTTCTGCACGTGCTTGAACTTTTGCACTGGCTAATGTTATGAACTGATGATAAACAGTTGAAGCATAATTTTTTCATTTTAACAATATTAAACCTTTTTTTTGCAGGTAAATTTAAGAATTGGGAACATCTCATTAAAATGTGATTGCCTTTACACATTGAACAAATGTGTGGACTTTCTGCTAACAAAGTCAATGACTTAGAATTAAATGAACGTTTCTGATCCTTACTGAAAGGTTTAACAGACGTGACTGTATGAATATTTTCCAAATATTGAGATCGTTTTTCTAAAAATAAAAGTAATTCATCTAACTTCGGAACTTCTTTTGAACTTATCGTCATTTCATAATTTTTTCGAGTATCTCTATCTAACTTTTGGAGAATGATGTTCAATATTAAAACATCTGAAAGATTATTTCTATTATAATTCAAAATCTTCAAGGCGCGAATGCTTTTTTTTACATTATCGACTAGATTTCGAAGATCTTTAGCGGAAGGCTGTGTAAGTTTATCTGCGTTTAAGAGTGAATTGATGTGTATTTCTGTTACTATTCTATCATTTTCATATCTGTCTTTTAATGCTTGAAATAAAGATGAAAAAGTGTCTTCTGTGCTAATCAAAGCTCTTGCATCACTTATTAATGCCGCTGATAAATAATGCAACTTTTGCGCATCTGATAGTTGCTCATTTGAAGTTATTAAGTTGTTAAATTGTAATTTAAATAGACCCCATTCTTCTGGTTTTCCGGAGAATTTCGGAAGAGATATATCGGGTAATTTAATATTTATCGCGTTGTTTATTTGAGTAGAATTTGGTTGAATTTCATTGGAAACTTTACTTTGTTCTAAATGTTTAAGTTGCTTTTTAATTTGAAATTTGGCCTTTATAATTTTTTCCTGGTATTCTTCGCTAGCACTAATGTCAATTTCATATTCTTTTTCTAAACTAATACCAGATTCTATTTCTTCATTTAGGTTTTTTAGAGTTTGTTCTCTGTCATTTAATTGTTCCGAAATTTCTAAATAACTATCAATATCACTATTTTTATCTTTTATTAATGTTTCTAATTTACCAATTAATTTCGTAATTGAAGTGCGTAATGTTGCACGCTTCTTTTTTAATTTTTCAATGTTTTCCATGTTCAAAAACTTATAGTAAGAGCAAAAGGAATAATAAATAATTCATTACCTTGATTGCTGCGGCAGACGATTTTCTTTCTATCTTTTTTTTTTCACCAGTCCAGCTTGTAAAATAATGTTCTAATAAAATTCAAGGATGAAAACAGTTCATTATTTTCGAACTTTTCTTTTCGAAGTGAAGAAAAAAATATATATAGACTTCGGGAGACGTGACCAGTATGTATTTTAACAAAACAGCTTTAAGCAATTTTAAATGTAATTTTTTTGTTTTTACGAAATAATATATCTGACTTGTAATAATAGGGTGAATTAAGAATTCAAGAAATTTGGTATATTTACATCATTTCCTCCTTTTTTATTCACTATATGGGACTGTGCATATATAATTTTATCACTTTAGGGGGGAGAGGAGGTCTGGTACTTGATATCAAACGATATCGATAGGAGAAAGGCCGGGGTTGTGCTTTTCATATCGCTGTCTTTTTTTTTATCTAACGAAACTTTTTTTTCTGTAACTTTTTCTTCACACCAGAAACGTCTGTATATATATATATATATATTTTTATTTTATTTTATTTTATTTTATTTTATTTATTTATTTTTTTTTTTTTTGAAAACACAAAGCTATTTTTAATGCCTTTAAACATTTGTAAAATCATTTCATTCCGAAATATGGGATACCTCAACATTCGGCATTCCTGTACACCATATCTATAATGTCCGCCTACCATATGAGCATATAGTTCATTTGCGAAACAAATAAGCTGGAAGGCGGTAGCACAGACAATAACCTCATCAAGTTCACGGATGAAAATCGAGGATTAGTTAAATCTTGATTCGCATATTAAAAAATGCCCTCGGTCTGCAAAGCCATACTTTGGTCGAAAACACCTAAAAACCCGATTTTAAAGATTGACTCATAGGTTTACCATAATGTTTTCCTAAAATAATTTTTAGACGTGGATAACGATATCATCAAGAGAGGGGGCTGGAGTTCGACAAATGATAGCGTAAGATGAGGGAGGGGGCTCCAAAATTAGAAAATATTGATAACGTTATAGGAGCACAGCCCCTATTAGGATTAAAAATGTACCGTTATAGCTTCAGATAGATTATTACATTTTTTTCGATTTATTCATTTCTTTGAAAAATAACCTCGTGATGTACTTACAAAATATATAATCATTTTCTTCTTTAGCTCTTAGCCCTTTACAAGACCATTACGAAAAAATAAGTTCTTGATGTTGTCAGAGTATTCGACCATGTCTAAAATATCCATTCTCCTTAGGAAAATTGCAGGAAATAAACTTCACAGCAAATATTTACTCCATGTTTCGAAAGTCGATTTTCGGGAGAGTAAATATTTTCAACTGATATGAAAGGAATCGGGAAAAATATCGTACAATTTTGAAATATACCGTCAAGAGTTATTTGAAAATTTAAGCTAAGCATGATGTATAATCTACGGTACTATCATTTTTAACAAAAGGGAAAGATGCATCGAAACTTATTCGCAGATTTCTTTACACATCAGAGTGTAGTGCAATTTAAGGTTAAAAAATGTGTCTATTTTTGTTTTAAAAAATAAATGTATTTAACTCTTTCGGGGTCTGACATCCTAATAGTACAGCATGTTTAAAACTTATTATTATTTTGTTTTTAGAATTACTTATTTGACCTTTTTGAAAATAATTTATGACTTAGGTCAGTTGACCTGTGCTACATGACATCTGTCATCTGTGTATCCTCCTATGCTCTAACTCTCGTAAATAATCTCGGATTGCCACTTGACTGATGTAAGCTAATTGATGTTTACTATAGCATGCTTGCTATAAAACAGAGTTTGTAGCATTTATAGTTCATTTACAGGAACACATTTGCAGTCTATTTGTTTGCATTGCAGTCTATTTTAATAATGCTATTCTATTTAAGCATAGTAAAATTGATAAGGATTTCTGAGGAGAACTAAAATCTGTTTTCTGCAGCATATGAAGTGGAAAGCATTTAACACTCTTTGCAGGGTCAAACAGGCCCCACCAGTGGCCGCGAGGTTCTGACCTCCAAACTGGTAGACGGTAGGTGCTGGGTTCGTACCCAATCGCGACCGTCGGCCTAACCGTTCGAAGTTTTCCGTGGTTTTCTTCGAACCTTGCGTAAATACGGGTTAGGTTCCCTTAGAAAGACCCCCACGGAGGGCAACCCACCCCATAGGGCCTATATCCCATAGCGTAGATAATCGGCCGACAAAAATACACTGCACTATACACTACACTGCAGGGTCAAACAAAAGAAATCGGTAATATAATAGTCTATTAAGAGAAAAATTGTTTTATCGTATTTGAATAATGTTACACTATTTCAAACTAAGTAAAATTTATACACATTATTAATTGATGATTATTATGAAATTTATATTCATTATACGACATACTTACTGTCGAATATGATGTGTATAATAGTTGTCATTCATTTAAAGATACACACAAGAAATTTCCGTTACAGTAATTGTCTATGTCTATGAGAGATAAATGCTGGAAATGCGTTTTCAGCTTTAGTATGCGTTTTTTGAAGTTTAACTAGTTTTTAATGTACTACGGGATGTGTATAACTTCTGTTAACCATATACATAGTTTACATAAAATAAATCGTAAGCATTTGTATGCAGGCATAAATTACATAAGGATGTTTTTAATTGAGTTAACCATTTTTCAGTTGATCTATATTTAATGTATTAAAAATGTTTGTAGTATATAATTAAATCATATAATTTAATCACATAATTAAATTTAATCACATGCAACACTGCTAAGCAAAGAATTGGATACATGGCCGGCTGCTGATAGTTATTTCTGAAAGTAAGTTTTCCCTTTTTTTTAAGCTCATTAAACGGCGAGGTTCGTTAATGCATTCTAGAATCGTAGAAAAATGATTCAATACCTATGCCAAACGCACAATTTTTTTTCTTGCTTATTACATGCATATAAGTAATGATAGTATTTAAATTATTGTAGCATTCAAAACAGTTTTATGTCATAACAACTGTATAAATTTAATAAACCTAAACGTCTTATTTCTGATTCAAATAATCCTCTTAATTTTAACTTTATAGTTCTGCCATTTTACTCTCATCTCTGTTTTAAAATTGCTAAAATCTTTTCTCGTTTCAATTTTAAATTTATCTTCAAACCTATGAATAAAATAAAATTCCCTTTTTGAGAAATCCTAAACCTACTGACAATCGGTGGGATGTTTATTTTATTCCTTGTTTTTGCAGTTTAATTTATATGGCCAAACGGAAAAAGCTTTAAATATTTGGATTAAGCGAGCATCAGAAGTGTATTGCATTTCAAGAAATTTTTAAGTCCTCAATTGCTTCTCACTGTTGAGCTTCCAGTCATTTTTTCAATTTCTCCATTGCAAGAATTATTTCTTACCCTGCCTTTCCTTCTCACTTCAATTTTCACGAAGTTTATTTTATTTGTAAAAATTCTGGTAATCTTGTCGATAATCTCTCATCCTCTCTGTCCCTCTCGCCTGTGTGGAAATTACTTTTGTAATCCTTATCCCTTTTGTCTTGTCTCTTTTCATTTTACATAAAAACATATTCTTTTATTTTACTTCTTTTTTTAATTTTAATTTTGTTTATTTATTTTATTTCCATTTTTTCACCTTATTCTCTTCTATTGTTTTGGCAAAACTTTCCCTTCTGCATGTGCTTCTTTCAACTAGCGCCATCTGTTGCACACTTTGCAATCTCTACCCTCTATTCTCTATTTTTCTGTTCATTTTTGAACTTGTCCCCTTACCGACTCATGTTTGCTTCAACAGATGACGAACTGTTGTTATTTTTGAACTCGAAACGCGTCCTGCATTGTTTTTATATTATGATGATTTTTACAAAGTTTATCATTTTAATTATTAAAACTATTAGATCATGTATGAAGCGTGCAGACCTGAGGTAGGTCAAATCTATTTTTCAGACTTTCAAGTTTCATCGAGTTAAAGTTTCTCCTTGATTGTAAATTTTTCAGTTTTACTAAAATTTATTACTTTTATTTTTCCGTTTATATGTGGATACACATAAACCAAAAAAATTGTTTTGGTGAAATATCCAAATTTTGGTTAATGTAAATTCAACTAAATATTTTGGTTGGAATAATCAAATAATTTTGTTAATTCAACAAAATTTGGTCATTCCAACCAAAATGTTTGATTAGAGCTATATTAACCAAAATTTAATTTTTTCAACAAAAGTTTTTTCTGTGCTAACTATTACAATTATGAACTTGATTAAAATACGCACTAAAATGGTAGCACTTAAGCAGTTCAAGAAAAGTATCATCCAAATTTAGACCAAGAGTGGACTTATCCATTTTAGTTCTGAACCCCTCATGCAGGAATGCACAAGAAAAAAAAATCTTATATTTTTCGACTATTGTTGGTAATAGCAGAAATTGGGTTTTCAAATGCGCTATGCGCTCTTCAAATTGTCTATTTAGACATCTTATTTTACTTTCATAAATTGTGAAGTTTTTTTACAGCATTCTGAATGTGTTGGAAAATATTCCATAATCAATGCTACACCCAAGATTTTTTTTCTTATTTTTATTTAAAATTAATTTTTTCTTATCCCCTTCGCCACCCTACGTGAACATGTAGTCTTTCTTCGCCTAATGATAGAATCGGCCCTGACTGTTTAAAAATCATGCTTGAGTTAGTTCAACAGACACTTCTGAGTGTTTCAAAAACGGACACTGCTTATTATCCAAATTCAATCAACCCAAAATCTTAGAAGAAGCTTTAAGAAGATAACAATTATTTATTATTTGTGGTCTGGTCCAGTCCCGTAGCAGACTGGAATAGCGGGTTTTGCAGCACCTTAAGGCGGTCACGTATATAGGAATGTACTAATATTTTCTTTTTATCATGGTTGGTCGATTGCATATCCGGCCATTCCAGTGTTTAGTATATTAGACCCCCAAGGGTACCAAGAAAAAAAAGAAAAAAAAAACTACTTCAAGACTAAAAATTAATCAAGATGGTAAAAAGATAACGTTTTCGAATTATGTTTTTTCATTGTTTATCTAAAAAGATAATTGCACAAAATATTTTTATTTAGCTAGCCCCCTAATTGAACCTCTTTTACGTAACAATGCTCTCCAAGGTCAAAGAGATGTATTTGTTGAAATAAATTTGTCGTCTGACAAAATATCCTTTGCGACATTATTTTCAGAATCGTCATTGTTGCTATGGGAACTCCAATAAAATCTTATCAAAGAGAAACTTGGAATTATGAATTTGTTTTATAAATAGGAAGGTGAAATGAGTCAGTTGCAATAGAGCGTTATAGTAGGTATTCAACTAAATAAATAGCTTATATAAGCAGTATTTGTGAAGGTTATTCTTCTATCTACTTAAATAACCTAACATAATCCAAATGTATGAAATAATTAGAAATAAAATGTTTGAGTAATTGGTCTTTAAGGGATAAAATCATATAGATAGGTAAACAAGAGCGAAAATTCATGCGTCAAGCTCACATTGTGACACACTTTCCTACACTTCTAAAATACTTTAACAAAACTTCACAATTTATTAGTAAACTTAAATAAATAAAAAAATAAATGATGTATCTCTTTCTTGCCACGGAGGGAAATCTTTATTGAAAATTCATATTTTAGGTTATAGGTCTTGAATATTATACAAGAGATTAAAGTAAAAGTAATACAAAAGTAGTTTTTTGGTGCATTCGTAATTATATAAATACGTAACACCTATAGTCGTCATCTTTCAGTCTGTCCGCATATAACAGCGCAAAAACTATCTAACCATAATAGTTTGAAATTTCATATATAATTGTTGCAGAACTTTATCGAGTCATTTCAAATTTTATGGAAATCGAATCAAACCTTAACAAATCATTAATAAAAGTTTTCTTCATTCTATTAAATTCTATCATACGTAATTAATTCAATGATATCCTATGATAGATGATGATTCGAGATTGCCATGGGGATTTCGTCCTCGTTAAGACGAACGCTTATCATTTCCGTATTACTGAATTTAATATGTGTGGCGGTCAAACGTTTCCGGTCAGTTAGTTTCTTAGATTTGTTTGCCAATAATTTTCAGCAAAAAAAAAAAAAAGCGAAATTGCTTTAAAAGTTAGGAATATGTAAATGACCTCTAATAATGGTTGGTCGATTGCATTTTCGGCCATTCCAGTGTTTAGTATACCAGACTCCCAAGGGTACCAGGAAAAGAAAAGAGAAAAAAAATCTACTTTAAGACTAAAATTTGATTAAGATGGTAAAAAGATAATGTTTTCGAACTATGTCTTTCCATTGTTTAGTTAAAAAGATAATTGCACAAAATATTTTTGTTTAGCTAGCCCCCTAATTGAGCCTCTTATATGTAACTGTGCTCTCCAAGGTCAAAGAGATACATTTGTTAAAATAAATTTGTCGTCTGTCAAAATATCCTTTGCGACATCGGGCAACATTATTTTCAGAATCGTCATTGTTGCTATGGGAACGCCAATAAAATCTTATCAAAGAGAAATTTGGAGCTATGAATTTGTTTTATATATAGGAAGGTGAAATGTATCTGTTGCAACAGACAGTTATAATAGCTATTCAACTAAATAAACAACCTTCACAAATACTCCTTATATAAGTTATTTTTCTATCTACGTAAATAATCTAACATAATCCAAATGTAATGAAAGAATTAGAAATAAATTATTTGAGTAATTAAAGGATAAAATGAAATAGATTGGAGCGAAAATTCGTGTGTCAAGCATAGATTATGAATCACTTTCCAACACTTCTAAAATACTTTAATAAAATTTCTTAGTTTATTAGTGAAAGTACAGTTTATTAGTGAACCTAAATAAACAAAATTGACATCTCTCTCTTGCCACGGAGGGAAATATTTATTGAAAACTCATATTTTAGGTTACAGATCTCGAATATTTCATAAGAGACTAAAGTAAAAGTACTACAAAACTAGTTTTTACGTCCTTTCGCAATTGTATAAATACATAGCATTTATAGTCGTCGTTTGTCAGTCTGTCCGCACATAACAGCGCAAAAACTATCCAGCCATATGGTTTAAAATTTCATATACTACATTAGTTGCAGAACTTTATCGAGTCATTTCACATTTTGTGAAAATCGAATTAAACCTTTTAACAAGACCTTAATATATAAGTTTTCTACCTTTTATTAAATTATATCATACAAAATTAATTCAATAACATGCGATGATTGGTAATGATTCTAAGTTGCCATGGTGATTACATCCTCGTTAAGATGGAAACCTATTATTTCAGTGTACTACTGAATTTAATATACAGGGTGAGTCATAAATATCGAAACAATAGGCTATCTCCTTAAATATTGCCCCTAGACCCATACTTCCAATTGCAAAGTTTCACCAAAAAAAGTAAATTTTTTGATAAGATAACTTGCAACTCCATGGGGGGTCTATTTTAAAAAATACAAAAATTAAATTTTTATACGGCCCCCAGAGGATAAAACTTCCAATTAGAAAAATTTTCCTTATCCATTCCTGAATTGAACAAAAAAAATTCCATCTTGATATCGCCAAAACTCAGAGAGTTATGACAATTTTAATAAATCGTGAGGTTTCAAGGGATCAGACACAAATTGAAATGCGTGTAATTGAAGAAACAATGTTGCTGTATATTGTCCAGGAAACATTTATTTTATTTATTTATTTATAGTGTTTGAATTTTGAATGTTTTGTGATGGTTAACCACATAATTTGTAAGCACTACCACATCATAAGCCTTCTTAATTTTTTTTTTCAAAAAATTTAGAGTAAATTAAAATTGTCATAACTCAAAATATTATTTGTCGCGTTGAATTTTTTTCTTTTAATTAAATAAAAATGTTTAATTTTCAATTTTGATTCAGCATTTTAAATAATGGTTTTAAAAAATAAAAGTATTTAAAATAGCAATTTAAAAAAAGATGCAATTTTTTGTGAACAAATCATATTTTTAAAAGTAAATTTTCTGAGGTGAAAACGTCTTTCGGCAATTTTTTATTTTTATTTATTTTTTTTTTAAATTGAGGTGTTAAAAAACTATTGAATTGTTACCGTAACCAAGGGTTACTGACTTATGATGTAAGTTTAAAAATCAGAAATACTTAAATAAAAACATCTGATGAAGAAAAGTGCATTTAGTTTTAAACAAAGATTGGCTCCTAACGTTTAAATGCTTTTTTAAAAGTGTCTAGGTGATTAACTCCTTCTTGTGTAGTTTCGATTTCAGATTTTGTTTAAGTTTTGCCATTTTCGCCTTCTTTAATTACTATTTAAATGAGTCAGATTATTTAAACTAATTTTTTTTATCACGGCGACTTCAATTTTTTTCATTGTTTTATCCCTGTCAACTTCATATTTTTCTTGTTAAAATTGCCACTACACGATGCGTAAAAGATGCCTCTAATTACGGGCCTCCAAACTGGTAGACGGTAGGTATTGGGTTCGAACCGTTCGAAGTTTTCCGTGGTTTTTTTCGAACACTGGATTTCCTATTGCAGATAATTGGCTGGAATACGAGGGCGGTTCTATAAGTACCCGTGTTAGAAATGAAGACACCGTTTTTTTTCAATTTTTTTTTATTTTCCAACATATTTTCTTTTAGAAAGATACACTTCTCCCAACGTTCCGGCCATTTTTCTAACCCCTCCAAAAAATAGGATTTGTCGAACTCTGCAAAATACGCCTCTGACATCCTCGTTTGAGCTAAATTTTTTTCCCGCGAGCCATTTCTGCATGTTAGGGAACAAGAAAAAGTCGCAGGGTGCCAGACCGGGTGAATAAGGGGGTGCAGCAGCAATTCATAAAGCAATTCATGCAGTTTGGCGGCGACAACTCCAGATGAATGTGCTGGTGCGTTATCGTGAACGCGGCACCCATCGGGCCGAAAATTTTTTCATCCCCAACTTGTCATGCAAAATATGAATTGCCGTTCCGGTTGACACGCCTACGGCCTCTGCTACTTCGTGCACCTTCGTTCGTCGATCAGCGAGAATCATGTAATGGACTTTTTCAATGATTTCCTCGGTAACCACATCTGGTCGCTCATCATCGAAAACGGAAGTTCGCCCACGTTTAAATTCGTTGAACCAATATCTAACTGTGGCCATAGATGGCGACGTGTCCCCATAAACAGCATCCAACTTTGATTTTATCTCCTCGCATTTTTTCCCATCCAAAAACGAAAAGCGGATTACCGAACGATATCCATCTTAGCGAAAATCACGAAACACGTCTTACTCGAATGGCTGCCAAATCCAAACTAACCTATCAATCAGTCTGAAATTTTTATAGATGTCGTTTTATAGATGGCAGCACACGATGATAACAGCAACTTCCCTGAGAAACGTCCTTTGTCTTCAAACACGGGTACTTATTGAACCACCCTCGTAAAAAAAACAATAAAAAAAAACAATCCCCAACGTTTTAACCGCTGTAAGCGGACTCAAAGGCCGCTGCGCTTTTTTTTTTCATTTTTTAGAGTTTAACATACAGTTTTCACTTCAAATACAAATACATTTTAAATTTTGTTTAACTTGCGAATCGGTTATCTTTTTAAAACAAGAGCAGGTGTTTAATGAGTCTTCGGCATATTTCATTTAAACGTTTTAAGTTGAAATTATTCAATTGAATTTCTTAAATGATGTTTGGTTCGAACGCATTAAACCTTGATCAATTAAATACACTTAGAATGAAATATTAGTGGGAGCTTAGCATAAAAAAAATACGCAACAGAAACGTTATACTCTTCGACTTTAACATTCGAATAAATATTTTTTAATGCCGTTTGGAATAAATAAACTACTCGGATGTAGCAATCGGAGGACTCTAAAGATACGAAATTCCGTGGATTAGTACAAGATATCACTGAAATCGTGTAAACTACACAAAATTCATTATGAAAACGCCATCCGAAAGATGATTGATACAAAAACGTAAACAAAACCAATTCATGTCAAGATGTAACTGCATCTGACTTTTTATGGAAATTCCTGCATTAGTTCTTAAAGTAGAGCTATTGCAGAAATCGTAACAAATTCAGTGTTGCAGCGCCTCTCGTGGAGCCATATACAACAAAATATAAATAACATCAATTCATGTCAAGGAATAACTGAATCTGAAGATTGATGATATTCCTTGCATTCTGGAGATACAGCGATCGCGGAAATCGCACAAAAGCCTTTACAGTAGGGTCACCTGTTAAGCGATTCACACCAAAAACTAATCAGCATCAATGTATATCAAGAACTAAGTAAATATAATTTTTTATTAAATTTTGTGCATTAGTTCTTGAGATAGCGCGCTCACAAAATGTATATCATATACAGAGATACAGAAGCAGTGATTCACAGACAGACATTTTGTAAAAACATGTTTTTCGGTATCTCTGAGCCCTAAAACGTGTGAATCCGTCGAAAACCGGAATTCAAAATTTTCATGAATCCAATACTTTTCTCTTGTAAAGATAGAAAAAAGTAAATATATGTTTAAAACCACATAAATTTATAAGCTGAATAGTACAAACTAGATTTTTGAAAAAAATTCTAAGTAATTTATCAAAATATATTTCCATTAACATTAAAATGTACAATAACATTAAAATATATTCCATATGATCCAGTTAATATAAGGGTCATTATCGCTATTACTATTTTTACTAAACTTATTGCCTGCGGCAATAAGTTTTAAAGGCACGGTTAATGAGAGTTTAATTAATATCACTTAATTTAATAACACTTTTAATAAGTGTTTAATAAGACGGTCCGGCCAATGGGTCGTGCCAATTACGAGCCTGGCGCCAAGCTCGAGATATTGCACACATCTAGCATATGTCAAGGAAGTTTAAAGCAAAAAGCTATACGCTTTTATTTTATATTTAAAAATTAAAGTATTGTCTTGGGTCTACATTTAACAATGCGTAAATTAATGGTCGATCCCTAAATTGTAATTCAAATGAACTGATATCGCTGCACTCAGATGTATGCCAAAGTGATGTAAGTCACGAATTTTGAAAAATTTTGGATTTTAATATCATCCAGGGATTTGCAGATATCGAGATGAATTTTTTTTTGTTCGATTCAGAAGAGGATAAGGAAAAAATTTCTAATTGGAAGATTTATTCTCTGGGGGTCGTATAAAAATTTAATTTTCGTATTTTTTAAAATAGACCCCCCATGGAGTTGCAACTCATCTTATCAAAAAATTTACCTTTTTTGATGAAACTTTGCAATTGGAAGTATGGGTCTAGGGGCAATATTTAAGGAGATAGCCTATTGTTTCGATATTTATGACTCACCCTGTATATAATCGTAATGAATATTATATTTCATGCATTTTTGCATAAGAGTGTAACAGCTATTGCACCAAAATCTGAATATTTATAAATATTCAGATTATACCCATCTCATTCAGCGCCATGCGAAACGGGGAATGGTTACCCCGGGAGCAGACATTTAGGGGGCGCCAAATTTATTCTATCAATGTCATTTTTGGCCAGTCACAAGAATAAGTTGGGAGTCGCCAAATTAAAATTGCCCCGGACGAAGTTTTTTCTTCATAAGCCCCTAATCTCATTTGCGACATTTCAAGTATAATTTCCGCGTTCTTATAATATAAGTTTAGTGTAATAGCCTTACTTAGCATATACAATAAGAAAAAATAAAAGAAATGGAAGAGACATTTTGATAATTGATTTGGGAGCTTTCATAAGTCAGCTCCCAAGTCAATTATTAAAATAAAACTGTGTGCCATATTTACTGGAAAAAGCATAACATATTTGAGGATTCGATTTCAGGAATCCCCATGAACAGTCGAAAAAATATCGGAGTTCTTTTGTGCACCCCTGTATAAGATCCACAGATTTGTATTTATATATTCTACATAGTATGCTAAAAATTAGTTCATTTAGGGAACGCGTAACGCAGATGAAAATTCCTCTTCACTAATTTCTCTCAGTAAACAGAAATGTAAATATGTAATCGAGATCTTTTGTTCTTCCCTGTAGAGCGAAAAGCGGCAGCACAGACAATCACTTCATCCAGCTCACGTTCACGACTGAAATTCCAGAATTATTTAAAACTAGATTTACATATTAAAACGCAATCGGTCTGCTAAGTCAAATCTTAGTGGAAAGTACCTAAAAATCCTATTTTAAGTTTAAATCCGAATGGTAGGTTTACCATTGTGTTTTCCTGTTCCCAGTCCTCCATGTCTTCATACTTTTGGCTGTAGAAAAACAAAATGGTAAATCTACGAGTCAACCGCTAAAATCGGGTTTTCAACCAAGATATGACTTGTCAGACCGATTGTGTTTTAATATGCAAATCAAGTTTTAACTACCCTCATAGCATGCAAAGCTCACAGTGACGTCACTGTGATCACACCATATCTGTGACCAAAATGCCACCACTCAGTGACGTCACATTGTGACTGAGATGTGACTTTCTTAAAAATCTTTAGACAATTAGAAAAATTCTTCAAAACATGTCTTTTAATTTAAAAAACACTTTTGTGAGAACGTCGCTTTTGTCACAGTTTCGTTCACGATGTTAATGTCAAAGTAGTCACAAATTTGTCACACCGTGACTTCACAAAGTGGTCACAATGTGACGTCACTAGCGAGCTCTAAGACGGCCATAACGACTTCACATTTTAGACACTGTGACCTCACATCGACACCGCGTAACGTCACGTCGACAATTGATGGTGACAGAGTCACAGTGTGACTTCACAACGACGTCGCAGTGACGTCACCAATGCCTTACGGGTAATTCTGGAATTGCAGCCATGTAGTCGATGAGACTATTTTAACAGCTATTTATGGTAATAGTAGCAGATATTGGATTTTAAAATGCGTTACGTGTTTTCCAGATTATTCATTTAGATATCATCTTTTACCTTTTAGTAAACTGTGAAGTTTTGCTATTATGGTATACTGAGTGTGTTGGAAAGTGTTTCACAGTCTATGCTTTACGCACAATTTTTCGTTCTTGTTTGTTGATGAATTTAAAATTTTAAGTTGTGAGAACATAAGTAAATTAACATTCCGTTATTAAGTAAAGAAAGCGTACATTTTAAGCAAAGGCTGTAGAATGTAAAATTATACTAAAGGGCTGTCCATAAATGATGTCACACTTTTTTTCAATATTTTTGACCCCCTTCCCCCCCCCCCTTTGTCACAAAGTGTCACACTTCGCCATAACCCCCCCCTCTTCCCATTTGTCACATGTCATGCCATATTTCATATACGTACATATACTTGCAATTCAGATACAAAGCACTATGTTATGCTGGGTGTCCCAAAAATGACTGATGGATTTTAAAATTCAATAACTTGCAAACGGTGACAGCTATTTAAATTTTTTTTGCAGGGGGGTTATGTATAATGTCAGGAGTTTTTTTACCGTAATTTTTTATTTTAGTTCGAATTTCAAACAATAGGTGGCGCTGACGGCGATTGAAGGACAGGTCGACGCTTCACTTAGCACTGATCAACTGGCCTTCAATCGCTGTCAGCGCCACCTATTGTTTGAAATTCGAACTAAAATAAAAAATTGCGGTAAAAAAAACTCCGGACATTATACATAACCCTCCTGCAAAAAATTTTTAAATAGCTGTCACCGTTTGCAAGTTATTGAATTTAAAAATCCCTCAATCATTTTTGGGACACCCGGTAGATCATGTTCAAAATTTTATTTTTAAACTATAGCTTTATGTTTTATTCACTTTTGTGAGAATAACAATAAAAATTGTTTGTGCACTTATTTTGTATGAAGTAAGATTAAGGTTTACAACAAAAATTATAATTAATATACAATAGTAATACAACAATAATGTGAAAGAGCAGTTGAAAATTGTAACATTTCGAATTTGAAATGGAATTCAACAGTGTACTTGGATTTAAATTTTATCTTTACTTAATGATTACAAAGTAATTTAATTTCAAAATAACTTTAAAATTTAATCTGCTGATTTTTAATGTTTTTATTTTAACCAAAATGTGTGATGTCACATTTCTTCTTATCCCCTTCCACCCCCTTGTCACAAACTGTCGCAATTTTTCTGCACCCCCATCCCCCTCTCAAAGCATGCCATCATTTATGAACGGCCTCTAATAAGACAAATAACTAAAAGTTCCCAATAATACTTTATTCTAACCACCTTTACGTTTATAACGTAGAAATTCGATTATGCTGACGATTAATCCCAAGTACATTAAGCGCGGTCTCATAATTAATTTGAACTGAACACGTTGTTATGTATAATAATTGCAAGCAAATGTAGTAATTAAAACCTTAATTTGAAGGCGTACAAGGTAAATTTAATTAACTCCTTTTCACAGATGTTTTTAATAAATAGTACACGCTGGTAAACGCATCCAAAGTAGATGCGAGTGATAACAGTTAAAATATAATTATTGCCTTGTTTGGTTTATAAGATAGAATAATAATAATATTTAGATAATAAATAAAGTTTTAAAGATAAAAAATACACACACACACACACACATATATATATATATATATTAAATTTACTGATGCGGATGGTAAAGAAATACATAAAAGAAATTCGGGACTAAAACTAATTTTCTACCAATAATTAGGAGTTTCAGTTATTTTTAATAATATTTTCCTCAATAATTTGGAAACAAATACGGCAATCGGTAATTATAAGGCAAAAAACATGCCCGTGAGTAATGTTGACGTCATTTTGACGGTAGTAACAACTTGAATAATAAATTTCTCTTCTTTGAAAGTTTTTTAACTTCTAAACGTCTCACAATTTCAGTTTTTACACCATCGATTAAAGAAGAAAATGTCTCATTAAACATTTTTTAAATTAAAAATTAAAAATAAAAATAAAATATTCTAGCATGTGTTTTATGTATTTATGTTATCTATATAATTGTTGTCTTATATTTGCTATCTATATGTGGCGCTCAATTACAAAAAATAATCTGTTTGCACTTAAAAATAAATATATAATTTGGCCTTTGTTCCCAGCTAATATTCCATAAAGAAATTAAAATTTCAATAAAGTTAAATAAGTACTAAATAATATAATATAAGTAAAAAGCTGTTTTAACAGGGATATAACCCATAAACGCGTTCAAACCACTGAAATTATCCGAATAAAAAAGGCTGATGTAAGTAGTTAAATCTATTTTTTTTTACTATTAGGTCCTATCACGTGGCTTACTGTGTTTAATAATCGTCAAAACTTTATTTTAATGCATAAATGATATTTTGCATGTAAAAATGATTTTTGGTCTTGTCAGTTAGCAATCTCAAAAAATATATATTGAATGTAGAAAACTTTTTACTGTGCAAAATAATAATATTAATAATAAAAGAATAGGTTACACCTAAGTTCTGTAACCCAGGAAGCCCTGGCCTGTTTTCCCTGCAATAATATATATATATATATACACACACACACATAAATATATATATTGAGTAAGATTTTATGAAAATTAGCCTAAATTATAAATATTTTCGCTCTTTCATTCATGTTTTCATTCAATAGATTTTATAACATACATATGTATATTTGTATGTATAAAGTGATAAATTTAAATTTATCTTTGCTGAAGAAAAGTTATCAGATCGAAAGGGCAACATTATAGGATAAATTTAAATTTATTTTTGTTCGGGAATGCATGAAATTAGCAGGTGTTGTTGTTGAGAAACTATCGAACCAAACTGTTTTTGTAAACACAATAAATCTTTCAGAAAGTAGTGCTAATGTGAGCGTTTTGAACCGCATTGCCGAGCGAAAGAAATATAACCACTCGAGAAAGGATTAAAAACTGTTTGTCACATGATCAAAATCGCTTATAACTCAATAGGTAATTTATTTATCAAAAAAAAAAAAAAATCTAAGACACAGTTCGATTCCAAAGGGATTCTCTAGTCAGACCTTCCAATTTTATATCTTTCCGCTAAAAAAATGAGTTCGTAAATTTTTCAAAATATGTGTCATCTTAAATCTTTATCTAACGAATTATGAATTCATGAAAATTTTACATTCTAAAGCATTTTACATAAATTGTATAAACTAAATTAAAAGATTTACATAATCTTTTAATTTATTTTTGAACAATTTTAGAAGGATTGAAGGATTTAGAAGGATTAATAAAATTTGAATTTACAGGGATTTTGTGCAATATTTATAACACCACTCAAATATTTTATTTTAAAAATATTTTTCTTAGTATTTTGTAGAATTATAAAATGTAGAAATATGATGTTCTTACAATATAAATATAGAAATATTTCGGAATTGAAAAATCCTCAATCCCCCACCCTCAGCGCCAAGAAAGCTGAAAAGATAAAAAGGTAAAAGAAATTATCCTTTCAAAAAAAATTTTGTTGTGTGTAACCAATATTGCTTTTGGAACAAAATAAAGTAATGTATCTGTAACTCATTCTAAATAGCATTACAGCTAATTGACATATTAAAAAAAAAATTACAATAAGTAATTTTAATGGTACTTATAATACCGTCTGTAGATAAGGGATTTAAAAAGGAGATTTGTTTTATTTATCAGAGTAACTATAATCTGACAGTAAAATTTGATTAGCCAAGAATAACAGGAAAAGAATTTTTTAAAAAGAAGAAGAAGAAAAAAAAGACTACTGGAGGTGCGGGGGATCGAACCCCGGGCCTTTCACATGCAAAGCGAACGCTCTACCACTGAGCTACACCCCCCGATAATAATCGAATTACAAAACAGAAACAAGAATATTTAACCAGTTTCCTGAAAACACACCTGTTGGAAAATAAACTTCCTCTTTTTGAACTACCAGTGTTGCGATTGCGATCAAGCATTTTATATAAGGGATCGACCGTCGATCGGATTTTAAGGCCGAAACCGAATTTCGGTTCGGTGATCTTATTTTCGACCGGAAGCGAAAATAAAAATGTCGAAATTTTTTAAAATAATTAAAACATAAGACATTATAAATATACATAATTATTAATTAATTATACATAGTAAGAAAAGACATGTATTTATTAAAAATATATAACTATCAATTAATCATATGTGTGTCTCAAGATGGCTGTCAGTTCATTAGAACCAAAACTCTTTATTTTCATATTAAATATAACATAATTAACTCATTGATGACACAAAAAGTTTTCCTAATTATTACGAATTTTATTTAATTAAAGAATATTTCAGTTTTAGATATTCACACCTCGATTTCTCTTTTATATTGATTTTTGTAAATGATAATCTGTTATACTAGAACTTTCACTTCTGCGGTTTGAAACTAAAAATTTCCTATTGCTGTTAAGGCCCATGTCCTCGCTCGAGGAAACGCTCGCTAGCTAATGCTATTCCTATAGGGAAGCATTTTTCTAACAACTCTTTCGCATTTTGACATTTTTGAGTAATTTTTTTTTTAAATATTGGATAGCTGAAGTGCATGCCGACAGCGCACCTTTTTTTACTTTTTCGATTTTGGTTGCAGATGTATTTTTTAAAAAGCACTTTCAGTTTCGAAACCGGTTTTGAAAGTGAAACTAACTTTGTAAAAAATATCTGCAACCAAAATCGAAAAAGTAAAAAAGGTGCGTTGTCGGCATGCACCTCAGCTATCCAATGCAAAAAAAATTATTCAAAAATCTCTGCAGTCTGCAGCTTTTAATAAACACGTGAAAAAGTTTAGTCATACATACATTATGCTTGCTTTATAATTTTCATCCACGTCTCGAAAATGTCTAGACTGATAATTATAAACAATGAAGTTCATAACAATAAATAGTCTAATTTGAGCCGATACAGCTCAAATCGATGAGTAATGCTGAAAATTTCCAAAATAAAAAACGAGATTTTTGGAATGCAGATAGTTTCGGTGAAATTTTGGCCTGTCTGAATTTTCAGCAGCATTCTTTTGCCGAAAACGAATTTTCGGTGAATCTCAGATTTTGTGCCAAAAACGAAAACGAATATTCGGTCTTATTTTAAGTTTGGAAGAATAACTTGATTGTCGCAAAGAAACAACATAAAAAAATAAGTTTGTTTTCAGGGATTTTTTTTTAATTATAAATCACAATTAAATATTTAAATTAATAATATAGCTGTTTCACTTTAAAATAAATACTTAAAGTTGAGAGAATCTTAATAAACAGTCTAATCTCTATAAATTAATGAAAATGAAACCACACACACCATTTTCAAGACTTCAGAATATAAATGAACCCGATAAAATAAATAGCTAAATTTCATCTGACAACAGCTTATTATAACATGTTTTAAATTTACGATTTCTAAGTTCAATTATAACGATTTTTAATTACAAACATAGTCCAAGCGTATGTAAATTTAACCATATATAATATACATGCTATTTTGAAGCCATTTATAATCAGTACTTACAAGATAAACTTAATTATCTCCTTTTCAAAGGTTTATAATAAATAGTACAGACTGTTCAAAGGGAATTAATTTTATTAAAGTAGATGCTGGCGGCTTCAGAGAAAGATAATATACATTGAACTCGAGATTTTAAAGAAGACAAATGGCGAGCTTATTCAATTTACTAATTCTAATCTCCAAAAAGTAATCAACGAAAGCTAGCGACTAAAAATTTTGTATTTAACGTAATTAAAAGCTATAAAAAACTTTTAATAGTATTTTTCTGAACAAGTTAAGAATATATGAAGAGAGCTAGAAGGTCATGGGTACGATAAGAAATCGCAAAAAGATCATTTCAATTCTAATGGATGTTTATTATTGCAGCGCTTATTCTAATTGATTGTTGTTCTCTATTAAATTCTAATGAATGTAGTATTATTATAATACTTGCTGTAAATGATTATTGTGAACTGTTACATTTTAATGGGTGTAATATTATTGTAGTACTTTCTGTAATCTATTAAATTCTAATGAATGTAATATTATTGCAATTTTTGCTGTAATTGATTGCTGTGATCTGTTATATTCTAATGAATGTAATATTATTGCAGTTTTTGCAGAAATTGATTGTTGTAATCTGTTAAATTCTAAAAAATGGGATATCAAAATTGGGTACTTCTAGGTTATCCCGTCGACCAAAAAATTATCGCCAAACTATAAGATTAAATGCCAATAATAGATGATCGTGGATGTCACATTCAATGACATTAAATGCGATTCCCGTGTTTAAAAAGTCATTAAGTGATTTTTATTTCGACTTTTTATTAATATTTTTATTAATATTCTACTAATTATTTGTTTTTTCGTTATTTAAAATAAAAATTATGTCAACATGTATAATTTGACTATTAGTTTGCCGATTTATATAATTTGGCGAAATTGGTCGACGGGATAACCTAGAAGTATCCAAAATTGAGTAAAAAGTACTCAATTTTAAGTACTTTACATACTCAAAATAGCTCCGATCCAAATGTACTCAATATTACGTTATCTTTTATGCAACGATAACTCTATTACGCTAGCAGCGTATCTGGAACAGCAATAATTGAATAAGGCTTAAAATAGATTTAAGAAATCATAACATTAAAATAATTCTGGAGTCTGCAAACGAAAAACATCCAGCCGTTTAAAAAATCAAAAACACATTTATTCCACACAAACAAGAACTCTCAAAAAATTTAACTAAAAAAATCGAAATTGCCAAAATACAAAAACAAAACTTTTGCTTAATATTTACATTGAGTTAGAGTTACAGTGCGCGGGTGTAGATGCCATGAAGTAAACAAACAAAATCTCTGAAGACATGACACTCAAAACTGAGAAACACATGTATTCATTTTTGATTTCATGGTTGTGTTCAAATATATTTCGCTAAGAACTGCTCCCTGATCTTTCAAATTAAATTAAAAATATACTGTCATTTATTTCTTACTCAAAATTATTAACAACAAACGTTTAATTGATTATTTATTAAGAAAAATAACAAAATTTTTAGCAAAATACACAAATCGAATATTTTTATGACAAGAGCATTATTTGCAAGTACTTTTAAATCACTTCATAATACTGTGTATAATTTAATACACTACATGATTATTGAACTCTCCACTTGCGATTTTATCTTAAATATCTAGAAAAATACATGAGGAATTATCCTGAAACTCTAAGTGTATAAACGTAATAGTACAAGTCATATACTTCCATGAAGATTTTTTCCCGAAACTAACTTTATAGGGGACCATCAGCAAATTAAAAAAGAATGAATATCTTTTGGATAACCCTGTCAAAACTAATGTAGCAAAAGCCCTCAAACTGTAGATTATGATTCAGTGGCTTATTGTAATAAACTGCGTTCATTTTTATGTCGATAGTATATATACTCGTTGAAAAATTAAGGTTTTTATAAAATCAGTCCCAAATTTTTCCCAGATTTTTGCTTATAATTTGCAGAGTTCTTAATATAAAATAATATTCTTTTCTGAAAATATGTCAAACAATGTTGCACATAATACCCTGTAATCAAAATTAAAAAATAATAAAAATTCTATGAAAAATGAGTAGGTTTACTAAATAATTTTTCACTGCGCATGTGTCAACGATATCAAAATTTCATTTGCATATTGTGTTAGCTAAATGTATAGAGCAACTTTTGTGAAAGTCGCAAAATAATAGCTTGAAAATTTTGAAAATAATCATCAATAGAATAAGTTGAAAATCCGGTATTCCCAAAATGAAGCAAAAACAAGAGGGGGTTGTATCCGTATATTCATTGATTAGTGTCAATATAGAATACACAATATGACATACTACTAAATTTGGATAAAATCCCTCTTTTTTTTTTGCTTCATTTTTGGAACAATGGATTTTGTGCTTATTCTTTAGACGATTACTTTCAGAATTTTCAAGCTATGATTTTGAGATTTTCACAGATGTTGCTCTATACATTTAACTAACACAATGAAATTTTGATATCGTTGACGTATACGCAATGAAAAATTATTTTGTAAACCTACTCATTTTTCGTAAAATTTTTATTATTTTTTAATTCTGATTACAGGGTATTATGTTCAATATTATTTGTCATATTTTCAGAAAAGAATGTTACTTTATATTAAGAACTCCGTAAATTATAAGCAAAAAAAACTTGGCAAAATTTGGGACCATTTTTATAAAAACCTTAATTTTTTTACGAGTATACGTGTTATTCGCATAAAAATGAACACATTTTATATACAATAAGCCACTTAATCATAATCTACAGTTTCAGCCCTTTTGCTACATTAGTTTTGACAGGGTTATCCAAAAGATGTTCATTCTTTTTTGATTTGTTGACGGTCTCCTATTGGAGTTTCGGGAAAAAAATCTTCACGGGAATCTATAACTTGTACTATTATATTTATACACTAAGAGTATCGGAATAATTTCTCATGTATTTTTCTAGATATTTAACAAAATGTCTAAAATTGCTAGTGGACAGTCATCAATGGCCATGTAGTGTATTTACATTAATAAGCATCTTTTATGCTATCATCTATACTAATAAAATAACAAGTTGCTCTGTCTGTCTGTGTGTGTGTGTCTGCGATGGCTAGAAAAATCTACGGCACGTACGAGGATCAAAATTTTTATGAGAGTAGCCTAATAACTCTTCTGATGTGCCTGAATTCAGAATTTTAATTTTTTGATCAATTTCAGGCATATTAATTACGAAATGGAACTCACTTTCATCAAAAAGACATTTTTTTTAATGTTCGGGGAAAGAAATTGTTTGCACATGTCGGGGAAAGAAATTGTTTGCAATTGTTTGCTCCTTTACGCACCTAAACGAAAGAAGAAGCATTTTTCGGCGTTTATTTCTGTCTTTGGATCATTTTTTTAAAAATCCAAATCAACTAAACTGCTTGACGAAGTTAAACTTAACAGACATATTTCAAAAGATCGTACTTTTAGGTCTCAAATGCTATAATCAATTCGAAATAATGTTACAATTAACCCTTTAAAAAGAAATATTCGAAAAGAGTCGTTTTTCCCAAAACCTTTTTTCCCCCTTTTGTCAATGTTCTTCCAGGGTGTAATTTTTAAGATGTAAACAAACCAAATAGAAGATCTTAAAGTTGGAACTTTCTTCTAACCGATGGTGTAGTTGGTTTTTAAAAAATTGGATTTTAACCCTTTCAAATATACTGGCAAAAGAAGGTCATTTTGCGACTCGCAGAGAAGATATTTTTTCTATGCTAAAATTATTTTAACGTACATATTTCAACCCAATCTTTTAAAATCTTCTCAGTAAACCAAATTTATACTCCCTACAAAAAATTCGAAACGTTCAGCCGGACAGAAATATATTTTACAAAATAAAATCTGCGAAAAATTTGCTGAAATCAATAAAAAACAGATCGTTTTCATTGTGGTTTTAACATAGCAGAGCGCAATCCTATAGGTACCGGCAAACAAAAAACATATTCTTAAAGCTTAGAAACATTTTTATAATCTATGATGCAATCAGTTTTTAAAATATAAGATTTAACCTTTTCAAATACACTGGCAAAAGAAGGTCACTTTGCGACTTACGGATAGAATCTTTTTTCTACGCTAAAAGTATCTAAGCGTACATATTTCAGCACAATCTTTTAAAAACATCTCAATAGACCAAATTTACACCCTCTTAAAAAATTTTGAAACGTTTGGACCAGTAGAAATATTTTTTTACAAAATAAAAAGTGCGAAAAATTTGACGAAATCAATAAAAACCAGACCGTTTCATTGCTGTTTTGACTTTGCAGGGCGCAATTCTATACGTCCTGACAAACAAGGGCGGCGCCAGAGGGGGGTCCATGGGGGCATATGTCCCCCCGTCGGGCATGCCTGCCCCCCCCCCCCATCGGGGTCAAAATTCAATTTCGTCGGGGAAAATATTTTGACTTTTGAATTTCAGTCCATTCAAGTTGAGTCGAAATATGGAGCTTTTTTTTTTTTTTTTTTTTTTTTTTTGAAAGTCGGATTGACTAAACTAATTCTTTTTTGTACATCGGTTTCTGACTGAAGTTTGATTCTTGCAATTTGAGTTTAGATAAACCCGAATTGTCGAAAAAAATCTGAATTTTTAAAATAAAAATCTACATGGATGACAGCATAGGATGATGCATGAATGACTCTATACATATTTATTTTTCAACAAAAAGATAAAATTTATACTAAAAATTAATTTTATACTTTTTTTTAATTACATGAAATTTGTGGATCAGTTTTCGCGTATTTTGGATTTACGATCGGCTTGGTAATGAAGAATTTTTAGTTCAGTTAAAATACGAAAATGAAAATTATTTTGTCGGGGTTGTCTTGGATAACAAGTAGAATGCTTCATCGTGTCGGGCAAACTGTACCTGACATGACTCGCAGTCTGTACCGGATCGGATTGAGCCTAAATTTTTGTCGTTGAGTGTCGGATTAAAGTCGGGTTAACTTTGTTTCAGGTTCGGGTTGGATGTTGATACTTATGGTTCTTCATTCGAGATGAATCGATTTCTCAAAAGAATTTACAAAACTTATTTTAAGATGAAAAACTGTATTTGAATACGAAAATGAAAATTATTTTGTCGGGGTTGTCTTGGATAACAAGTAGAATGCTTCATCGTGTCGGGCAAACTGTACCTGACATGACTCGCAGTCTGTACCGGATCGGGTTGAGCCTAAATTTTTGTCGTTGAGTGTCGGATTAAAGTCGGGTTAACTTTGTTTCAGGTTCGGGTTGGATGTTGATACTTATGGTTCTTCATTCGAGATGAATCGATTTCTCAAAAGAATTTACAAAACTTATTTTAAGATGAAAAACTGTATTTGAATGTCAATGAATTTATGTATACTGATTTTTTTTACTTAAAATCTAAAATTGTTAATGAATATATAATTGTAAACATATTCTTACATAACTGCATTACAGCATGGATATATTTTTTCATCAGTTACAATTAGGGTTTGGTTGGGTTGAAATATTTCGGGTTCAGGTCGAAATGTAGAGATGTCGAGCTCAAATCGGGTTTCGGGTAGAAACCCGATCCTGCATCTTTTCGGAAAATTAAACTCAACTCGACTGGTGGTTTTAGTTGGACCTGGCTAAAGTTTTTTTTTTTTTTTCCGGAGAGTTTAGGATTGACTTTTATTTTTCGAGTCGGGTAATTTGTTTTAGCGTATGGGCTCGATTCTATCAGATTCCTCAAAAGTATCCCCAAAATATATTTTAAAATGAAAAATTATATTATTTGAATGTCAATGAGTCAATATACAGATATATCGATTTTTCTACATAAAAAATATAATTGATACTAGACTACTTTTCCATTATTGCTTTACAAGATGGAATTTTGTTTTTTCATACTGAGTTGGGATTGCGTTCGGAATGAATACTATTGACTTTAGATAGAAGTTTTGTCAAGTTCGGGTTATCTATTTTTTAAAAACTGGTTCAGGTTGAATGGATATATAATTAATTAGCTCAGGTCAGGTATAACCCATTCCGCGGAGGATTCCCTGCTCGGTAAACAATCCGTGAATTGAACTATCCCCCCCCCCCCCCCCATTGATTAGATTCCGTAAAAACAGAAAACTTTAATTGCACTTTAATTTTGCCATTTCTACTCCACCTCCCGCAAAAAATACAGAAAAAACACCAAATACCTGAAATGCTCACACCTAAAGCAACATGTTCGTCAAATTACATGGGTATTCTGGCATCTGTGTTGCTTAGTACTATTCGTGTTACAAACGGAATTTAAATCCCTTTTATCTATAAATATGTAAAAATGAGAAATCTAAGATCAAAATTTAAAAAAAAGTTATGTCAGAAGGCAAAATAATAGAAAAGATGAAAATCAAAGGAATGCTTCGGCAATGTTGAGCGGGAAATTTTGGTCCTCGCAGACCTCTAACCCGCAGCTAGATCTCATGCATAACCCGCAGTTCGAATCAGCGATATATTTATAATTGCAGATAGCTTTTCGCTGATATTAAAATAATTCACTTTTAGATTCCCAACTATTTTACAATTTTTCACTTCATTTACATTTCTCTTGGAAATTTTGTATTAAAGTTTTTGTTTCAGATTTAAATTTTGATCTTATCAAAATTTGGAATACCACACGTGCATTTGATCAATATACACTCTAAGACAAAATGGAAATTGAAGATATTTTCCACCATTGTTTTTATTATTATTTCTATAGCTAAAAAAGTCTGCTTTAATTTGAACATTTTTTCGAAAATAAAGAAAATTAATCAATTTAATGCTAAAACTACCTGAAATCCTCCAATATTTACAGATGCATTTTTTTAAATTAAAGGACTGTTTAATTAACTGTGCAACAACGCTGTGTACTAGGATTTTCTATTATAAACTGATTTTTTATTTATCTCTATTTTCTCTCAAAATATGAAAAATTCATGAATCAAATCTCAATTTTTTAAAAAATTGTACAATCAAAAGACAGAAAATTCTTCAAGTAATAGAAAAATCCGTTCCAACCACACGTGCGTGTTCCAGCAACTTACTGCCTGTATGTTTTATTTTTTGCGAAATGTTTTTTGAGAGTTTATAAAATAATTACATTTTCTCAAAAATGACTGAATTAGAAAATGATGAAAAAAGTAAAACGCGGTACTTATAAACTCTTAAAATTTACACATTTCAAAAATTCTAGTTCGATTAATTACTTTCACATTCATTTCAAGGAAATTAGTATTTAGTACAGCAACGTGTTCAGATTTAACGAAAAATGATGTGAAAGAAATTTCAATTTTATGCAGGTTTTGTTCTAGCCAAGTATGTTGCTTCTTAATACTCGTATTCTTATTTAGGTTTCAATCTAACGATGTTTAAACTGCAAAGAACAGCTGCGGTTCACCAAAAGGAAATGCATGCCTATCTGTTTTGAGTAGTTTTCAAATTCTGTTCTGCAAGTTAATATAAAACAAACTTTTCGACTGCTGGAAAGATAAAGAGATCGATGACTATGTTGTTTAGCTTCAGCAAACGTATTCTTGCTGATTGGTTGTAAAAAGAACCTTTATACATCTCAATGTTGCTGTGGGAATTACAAGAAAAACATCTGCTCTGATAGGCTTGAAGGATATTTCAGAGTTACATAAGGTGCAGTACCCTATTATCGACATTTGTCCATTGACCACAGATATAAGAAGTAACTTTTTTTCCTAATCTAGTATTTTTATTTAAAAATATCGAAATCGTCTATTTAATGCTTTTTTTTAAAAAAAAAATTATATAATTATTCATACAGTAACCGTAAGAACAATGCTACAATGACCTTTTAAAGAACGAATCTGACTATAAAACAATGAAATTTATGACTTTGCAAATTTTGCATTTGAATTATTATTTCTACTAATTATAAATACTTTATGAGTTCAATCTTTTTACGAATGTGTGAACTATAATATTTTTCTGCAGTACATAAAAAGTTTCAAGTCTTTCATACGAGTAAGTTCAAATGATTTCTTATTTCTTTGCGTTTGTATGTAATTTGATATTTTTACCCGAGTGCTTTAATTTTAAAACTTCTTTATACGCAGAATTCGTAATTTTGTTGATAATAATAATTTAACTTTTAAAAAAAATTATGTAAGTTTTTCATTTGTATTTTTGCATTCAGTAATACATACAGTAGAGCACCGATTATTACGCCTCATATATTACGTACGACATAGATTAAGCATTAATATTCCTGGGCCCAACATAAACAAGGTTTAAATGAAATTTCACTTTTACAATTTTCGGAACTGCGAATTTTTAAACTTCTAAATATCGCTCATTTTAAATTTTTACACAGTGACATAGAGAAAAAAATGCTCTTTTAAATGAAATTTGTTTGCAAACTTTATCACAATTTGTTTTCAAATTATTAATATTTTAAAAGTTTTTATTACTTTTTTTGTCATCGTGTCAACAGAAATATTCTATTTTTGGACATTAAATATGGACCAATCACAAAACGAATAAAATAAGCTCCGGAATTCAACCAATAAAAAGATTCAGATCTGCTTCAGATTTTCCAGTTCTCCACCGAGATCAACAACTATTTTCCAAATAGTTAAAAAAAAAAAATTCTTTTTGATCAGAACTCTTCGTGTAAAACAGTTTATAACCATATCGAAGTAAAAATTATTCATGTTTTGTAGAAATAGAGTCAAGTCGGGTCGAGATTTTAACTTTTTTGGGGGGGAGGGGGGAGGGGCTAATATATATAATACTTGCTAGACCATATAAGCAGGACAACTTTTTTAATTTTACGCCGACCGGAACATTAATTTATTTTGTACGAACTGGGTCCTTGAAATTTTTGCTCACGCAATTTTTAGGACCTGGCCCAGCACGCGGGGACCTCTAATATATGTTATGAACTTGGCCCCCATGTCGGGGATACAGTGCCCCCACGTCGGGCAAATTCTGGCGCCGCCCTTGCTGACAAACCAAAAATATTTTCTTAAATCTAAAACATTCTTATAGCCTATGGTGCAATTTGTTTTAAAAATATATGAGAATATGATACATTTTGCCTTAGAAATACATGTTAATTTTATTATGCTTAAAATAATATGATGTCGTTGAAATACAACATAAATCATTTTTTCCCATAGACCATAATGTTACGAAATTCTTTTGAATGTCCTTGTAAACGAACTATGAATGCTATACACTCCCTTTTCAACAGCGATCACTCTGAAAAAAAATGAGTTCTTAAAATTAAGTAAAAAGTACTCAATTTTAAGTACTTCACATACTCAAAATAGCTCCTATCCAAAATGTACTTCAAAACTGAGAAACATTTTAACTCACTTTTGATTGCATGGTTGTGTTCAAATATAAATTGCTATGAACTACTCTCTAAACTTACAAATTAAAGTAAAAACATACTGGCATTTACTTTTTGCACAAAATGATTAACAATAAATGTTTGATTAATTATTTATTTAAAAAAAAATAAAAATTATTAACAAAATATCCAAATCGATTATTTTTATGACAAATACATTATTTGCAAGCACTTTTAAATCATTTTAAAATACTGTGCATAATTTATCATTTACATTAATAAGCATCTTTTATCCCGCTATGAATGAAATAAACCAATACAGGGTACAACATTATCGTTTGTTTGGATTTTATAACATATGACATTTCAAAATTTAGAAAGCAATGTGATCGTTTTTGATATAAACATTCTCAATTCGATATGAGTATCAATTTAATCATTTTCGAGTACTTCATTTTTTTTCGATGATGCAGTAGTGAATTTCAATTGCATGCCAATCGGAATATATTTTACAAGAGTTAGAGCGTGGATAATAGACAAACCGAAGTCATAAACAGTAGACACTTTTTAATTATTGAAAGTGTTAAAGGTGTATTTGAAAAAATGTTTTTCCACCTTCAACAGCTCGAAATATTCCGATACAATTTCAGACATATTTTTAAAAGTAGAAACATGAAACTTGCTGAGGGGATTCTTGGTGCCATGTGATGTCTTTTTACGCTCAATTCATTAGAATTTGAGTTATAAACAATCACCTTATCAGTATGACCCTTTTTTTCGTTCCCAGATCTCCCGCTTGGGAAAAATCGGTTCGAAATGTTGTTTTTGATTGCTTTTATTTCAATATTTTCTACATTTGTCAAAGAATCGACAATCACGGCACCTTGTGTACTTTCCAAATAAGAGATTTTGAAAGTTTGGTGTATTTGAGAGTAAAAATGAATTCAAAAATAAATAGGAAAATAAGCAGTTTGAATCGAAATACAACCTTAAAAAGAGTGTAAATTTGAAATTAAGGGAATTTGAACAAACTTGCAGATTTGTATAGAACGTAGAAACCACATGATTTCTTCTAGACTTCGTAATCTCAAACGTCCCTGATAAATAACTGAAAATTAGCTAACAAAAGATTATATTAATAACCTTTACTTTCATAATGGCTAAATTCAATTATGATGATTTTAACTACAACAGCCCTTTGTATAAGCGTGAGTTTATAATTAAATTTCACCACATACATTGTTCTATGCACCCACTCTGAATAACATTTTAATAGTTAAACCATTAATATAAGCACGTACAAGGTAGACTTAATTAGTTCCTTTTCACAAATGTTTATAATAAATAAGTGCAGACCGTTGAAAGACAATTATTTTAATTGAAGTAGATGCTGGCGGAGCTAGTGAAAGATAATCAGTGCTTTGTTTTCCCTTGTGAGATAAGTAACATAATTCAAGGTTTTAAGGGAGACAAAACAAGGACTTGTTTAATTTACTGATTGTAATTTCTAAAAGATAACCAATGAAGGTTCGTGGGTAAAAATAATTATGTATGAAACAGCTAGAAAAAATATTACAAAAAATTTGTAAATAATGAATGTGTTTGTTCTTTATTCAAAAATAGAGAAACGTATAAGAACAAAACTAGGAGGTCACAGTTGAATTATGAAATGGCATGAACATTTTTAACTCTTTCCAACATGAAGTTGTGCGCCAATTATTCGAAGGAGTCGGGTTTGGTTTGGTTTATACCGACCGATTATCTATAGGAATGATATAGGCCCAAAGGGGGAGGGTGCCCTCCTTGGGGGTTTTTATAAGGATTCCTAACCCGTATTCACACAGGAAATCCAAGATTCGAAGAAAACGGAAAGATTAGGTTGATCGGTATGCTTGGGTCCGAACCCAGCACCTCCCGTCTACCAGTTTTGAAAGCAGAACCTCTCGGCTACTGGTGGGGCCCGAACAAGTCGGGACCGAACCTAGTTACAATAAGCAAACCTTCGGATAAATGGATAGGCAATTTAAAAGGCGTTCCTGACTTCCCGACTCTATTAAAACCTTCACACTTTATACAAGCTTAAGACTGCCAGCACCAGTTACTGCTAGTGTATTTAAAACTGTTTCTTTTTAAAAATTATTTTCGTCTGTTAATTAATTAATTATTTATTTTTTGTACTTTTAATTTTTTGTTTATTTTTTATTTTTTATTTTTTTCCTTTTTTACCATCTTTTACCTTTTCTTTTTTACCTCTTACGTGGCACGTATACGTGTCGCTTGTTCCCAAGGGGTTAATCGTTTATTCACACCCACACACACACACACATATATATATATATATATATATATATATATATATATATATATATATATATATATATATATATATATATATATATATATATATATATATTATTTTACTATTTATTTATTTATTTATTGAGGAGGGTACATACAGTTTTTTTTTTCTTAATAGAAAAATATTTAGGATTTACTTTGGAAAATTGGGTCAGACCGAACCCTATGCACAAAAGATTTAAAACTCTACCCGAAACTTTTTAATTCAACCTGATCTGTAGTAATAAAAAACAAGTTGGAAATTGCACGTGAAGCGTAGCAAATGAGGTGCGCTCGTACGATAACGAAGTTTTAAAATATTTAGATCTTGCTGATATAGTAGAGCATACTTTGGATACAGTATAGTGGTCTAAATCTTTGAGCTCCTGTAAATATGCAGGGAGTAATTTTTATAATACTTCATTAACGTATATCTTATTCATAAAATGTGAATTAGGTTAATATAATTTAAAACACGCCCGAAACAATGTTTCCCCGTATAACATTATTTAGTGGAATACATTTGTGTGGCCCTGTAATTTAATAATAAATGTTCTTTGCATCACAGATTGTATAGAATGTATTTTTTAGTACATATTTCATAGATTCATGTCAATTCTATTATGTTCAAATGAGTGTAACACCATTAAAATGCATTTGAAACTTTTTCCCCATTGATCGTAATGTAACGGAATATTTTGATTGTCCCTGTAATTGATCTATGCATTCGATTTTCATAACATTTGAAATGACTCGATAAAATTATGTAATAATTACACATTTTAAATTTCAAACGGTTAAAATGCATTTGAAATTTTTTTCCCCAAAGACCGTAATGTAACGGAATCCTTTTGATTGTCCCTGTAATTGATCTATCCATCCGATTTTCATAAAATTTGAAATGACTCGACAAAATTATGTAATAATTATACTTTTTAAATTTCAAACGATTAAAATGCATTTGAAACTTTTTTCCCCATTGACCGTAATGTAACGGAATACTTTTGATTGTCCTTGTAATTGATCTATGTATCCGATTTTCATAACATTTGAAATGACTCCAGAAAATTTTGTAATAAATATACATTTTAAATTTCAAACGATTAAAATGCATTTGAAATTTTTCCCCCATTGACCGTAATGTAACGGAATACTTTTGATTGTCCCTGTAATTGATCTATACATCCGATTTTCATAACATTTGAAATGACTCGACAAAATTATGTAATAATTATGTATTTTAAATTTCAAACGATTCGGTTGGATAGTTTTTGCGTTGTTATATGCGGACAGACAGACAGACGGACGGACAGATAGACGGACAAACGGACGGACTGAGCGACAACAATAGGTGCTACGTATTTACATAATTACGAACGCACCTAAAAAGCGTAAAATAGACATGATCCAAATCGCAGATCGGATTCGGATAAAATTGGAATACAGGACTGAATGCGAAGTTCTATCCCGCACATTTTTATCTTTTATCTTCAGTCAGAAGTAACTTTTTTCTACATCCTGTTCAAATTATTGTAACAATGTACGAAAATTATACACCTCATTAAAATTGGCTAATTGAAAAAATGTATTACTTTGCATAAAAAACAATGATACAATGTGTCACAATGTGTCCACTAAATTAAGATAACCAAGAGAATTTCCACAAGGATCCATTTTTTTAATATGGCAACATAACTTAACATAACAAGTTTAAGTTATAACAAGTGGAATTTCTATTGTCTGAATTGAGTTCTGAATAAGGTTGGAAATAAAAAAGACAGGCGTCGTGCAATGATTAGATCTCTAAGGCATGTCTTCGTTTGAAAGAATAGATAAATATGTGTTGAAGAGTAAATTCAATGCCCTTTATTTTAACATTATTTCTACCGATGTCTTTTTAAATTTTTGATTTATTTTTATTTTTCTCGTAGTTTTGAATGTAATTGCAGCAGAGATTGACCGAAGCAGGACTTTTTAACAAAGAAGTAAAACGAGAGCGAAAATGTCCATTTTTTAAAAAAATACATATATAAATATACAAAATTATTTATTATCTATAAAAATTTATTAAATATACATAGTCAGGGATGAGGAAATACATTATTTTACTCGCCAGTGAAGAGTAGTTTTTTTGACAGGCAAGTGAATTTTTAGGTAGGTTTAGAAAAAATTGTAGGCTATAGAGGTATACCAAAAACATTTTTTAAAACCTAGATATTGTTAACTTTCCAAAATATTGCAATGTAAACTTGGTGCTAATTTCTATCTTATATTGAGCTTTCCTCTATTGTATATTATTTAATTTTATAGAAAAAAAAATGAAAATGCTTGTATTAATAGTAATAATTATTGGTACAGTCGCGTGAGATTTTGCCATAGCTATTTAAAGCTGTACGTTGCGTCTTGTTGGCTGGTAAAATAAATCCTTGGTTGGCATGGTTTTCTGAAAATCCCCCATCGCTGTTCATAGTTGTCTTCCTCTTTCCTTTTTTAGGTGCGTTCATAATTAAATACAGTCGAACCTCGTTATAACGAACTTCAAAGGACCGAAGTTTTTGTTCGCTACATCCGTTTCGCTATATCCGAACCGTTAAAAAATGTTAGAGTTTACAAAATATGTATATAATTACCTGATAACTATCTGTTCAATAATCATGTATTAAGAAAAAAACGTAAATTCATTTAGATATGATCATTAATGAATTAAATTGACTAAAATTGATAACATTAAACTTGGCACAATAATAAATTAACTAAAAAGGAAGACAAATAAAATAAAGTAAAGCACCGATTATCTAAACATTCGAGACCAACCCTAGATCGGATAAATGCTAGGATAAATGAGCAAACAATTTAAACAATGATCCTGACTATACTAAAATCTTTACACTTTATCCAAACTTGAGTAACACTAAATACTGGCGCGTTAAAAAATCGTTTTATTTTTATTTTGTTTGTTTACTGTTTTTTCATTTAAATTTTCCTTTTTTTCATCATCTTGTGAACTCCAGAGAGTATAATTTAAGGAAAAAAAGTTTTTGATAATTGCTTGTTTTAAAGATGTGCTCTTTTCAATGTTGTCATGTCTCGAATTATTCTTAAATACATTAGTTAAATAAATTAGCTTAAATGCGTTATTGATTTGCTATGACAGGAGTAATGGAAAATAACTGACGGATGGACGTGATCACACCTGCAGAATGGCTACCATAAAAGAGAAAAAAATGCAGGTCTTACTTTTCTTTAATAAAGAGACATAGTTAATTTGCACCATGTTTTATTAGCCGGCATGTATTTTCTTATAAAATTAGAGTCGAAAAACTTTTTTCACATCAGCAGAAAAGAAAAAAAGAGAAAAAAAATAATGGTCGACAAGAAAAAAGTTCGCTATAACCGATTCTTAAGATTCCGAAGGTTCGCTATAAAAGGGTAAAATAGCATTAAATACAAGGAAAACGGCGGGACCAAAATTTTCGTTCGTTATATCCGGGAGTTCGTTATAAACCGGGTTCGCTATAACGGGGTTCGACTGTACATAGCACCTATAGTCGTTGTTCAGTCCGTCTGTCTCTGTGTCCGCCTCTTTGCTTATAACAGAGCAAAAACTACCCAATCGAGTCATTTGAAATTTAAAATATATAATTGTTGCATAATTTTGTCATATCATTTCAAATTTCATGAAAATCGGATGCATAGTTTAATTAAAAGGACAATCAAAAGCATTCCGTTACATATCGATTAATGGGAAAAAATAGTTTCAACTGCATTTTAATGATGTTATATTCTTTCGAACATATTACAATTGACACGCATCTATCAAGTATACTAATATATATATTCTGTACAATCTATAATGCAAAGAATTTTTGTTATTAATTTACAGAGCCACACAAAAGTATCCCATTACATAACGGTGTAAGGAGAAACATTGTTTGGGGCGTGTTTTAATTATGTTAAACTATTTCACATTTTATGAAATTGATATATGTTGCTGAGGTTTACTACAGGTTACTTCCTGTATAATAGAAAGCAGATAGTGTGATGTCGAAAGTAACATGACATCACATATTATTATTAACTGTTTTTTTAAATTAAATTCTCAAGTTTAAAATTTAAATTATCTTTTGCAATTTCAAATCAATTAAACATTCTTTTTACTTTCGAAAAAGAATATATTTATCTCTTTTCTCTTGCGCGTTAAATTCCAGTTACGTAGGTTGTCTCATGCTTAAGCGAAGCAGTTAATAAAATAAATCAAAAACAAATCTTTTCTCAGCCTAAAATCATTATCTGAGCGTGCATATTTTCGTTTGATCAAAGAGTATGTAGAAAGATATTTTTAAACCATATGCTCCTTTGCGGCAGTAACTTAGCCACTTACTGCATTCATATACAGATTAATAAACATTACAAGTCTCTTTTCGGCTTAAAATGTAACGTTCTGTTTATATTTAAAATCGGCGTCTGACATCTGTGTTATGCCTTTAGAAATATTTTCCTCAGCAATCAATGTTGGCTTGAATATTCGTACGTTGATATATTAAATGCCAAATTAACGGTCCGGTTGGCTCGTCTTTAATTTAAACTTTCTTTATGAACTTATCTTTGGGGTTACAATAACTCAAGGATAACCACATTTAGCTCGACGCATTTTGGCTATAATATCTGATGGTCACAATTCATTCTATCTCTGACCGCTCTGCTGTCAAGGTGTAAAGCACGAATCTTGTCTCTACCGGGGTCATACCGCGGGAGTGTGATTTTTCCCTCTCCTCAATAAACGCCACATACATTCACTTCATCATTTTTCACTGAGTCTCTCTTTCCTGTGGTTCATTTACGCAATATATTTTTTGTTATCACGGCTCTTTTAAAACTGAAACAATGTTCATCTTTAATTCAGTTTTTAAGTATGAACGAAAAAGCTACTTTATAGATAGTATTTAGAGGGACACACAAAAGATTTCAGCCACTATACTGTATCCGATGTACTGTATACTACTATTACACCAAGATCTAAATGATCTAAATATTTTTAAAACTTTGTTATAGTACGAAAGCACCACATTTGCTATGTTTTTCGTAAAATTTCTTACTTGTTTATATATTTTAATCAAAAAATAAATTAAGAAATATAAAGGAATAAAGCAAATTGAGCTTTTCTTCGAAGTCGCGCAAATTTTAATTAAAATTTTCAAGCATATAATTAATTAAAATTAAATTTTTCTTCATTAAGTTTCCTTGTACCTTTGTAAAAGAAAATGAATTCAAGACAGTAAAAAGTGCTTCAAGGTAACAGTGATATTATATCCTATTTCTTGAAGATTCTTTATTCTTTATTTTATTATCCTGTATTTTAAGGGGGGGAAATGGGCCTTCCAACATTCAAAGATTTTGGCCTATTTATTAAGAAAATGAGTCGAGGGGAGGGGGTAGTTGAGGGGAGTCGAGGGTCTGTAGTATATCGAACACGTTTAATTGAAAAATAGATTGAAGTAGAAAATTGTTCTTTAGCTGAGGAAAAAAAATTATGTTTTAATATACAGTGTGTCCAAAAAATGTTTTTGTTTCATAATGTTTAGTAGATATCGAACGAAAATTCAATCTCGCTTTCGTATTCGGACCAAAATCAGAGTTTCGGCGAAAATGTTGCCAAAAGTTCGGCCGTAACACAACTCGGCCGAAGCTATCTGTGCAAAAAATCTTGATTCGGAAGTTTCCATCATTACTCGATGAAATGAGGCTCAAATGAGACACTATTTATTGCTATGAATTTTACTTTGCATAACATCAGTCATGACTAACTCAAAACGTAAGTGCAAATTATAAAGCAAGTAATGCATATATAACTAAATTTTGACGGTGTTTTTTTTAAAGTTGCAAATTCATCACCAATATAAAATATTTACTCTAAAACTGTAGAAGTGTTTCGAATACTCTTTGAGAAAGCTCTTCTATAATAGATGATAATTTATAAAAAATATTTTAAAAGTTAAATCGATATCGTTTGTATATATGAAATATTTTTTATTGGGATGAAATTCGTATTATTAAAAAATCATTCTGTGACGTTGACGAATTAATTAAATTTTATTTTATATGAAAAGAAAAAGTTTTGCTCAAAGACATAAAGAGCTAAACTGAGTCATACATATGATTAATTAATAATTAGGTATCTTTAATAAACACGTATAAATAATTAATGGTTATGGATATTTATACATGTATTATTTACTTACCGTATATACTCGTGTATAATTCGATGAATTTCTGACAATTTTTGTCAAGCAAATATGGAGGCTTGACACAATAAAAGGAAAAAAAAAAAAGAGAAAAACTTCAAATATTGCAAAATTCTGCTTTTCCAAGCACTTAAAAAAATCTGGCTTTATATTTTTATTATTTTACAGAAGATAACGGATTACCCGTAGATTCTTTTCAATTTCACAGAAAATTTTTTAACAGTGTGGGGACGTTTTATTGTGTTGGATTCACTTCAACCATTGAAAAATTAAGTAATATAAATTCATTAAATAACATCATTTTTGGATTATTTAAATTTACTTTCTTAACAACATTGTCGAAATATTCATGAATATTAATTTGATAAAATATTACAGGAATAGAAAAAGAAAACAAAAGCATAAATTCAAAAGGAAATTACGGATCAGTGGGTAGCCATTAGGGACAAGGTTAATCATTCTTACTTAATATCATACAAGTTTATATTATCTGTGATAAAGAATAATTAATAAGAATAATTTTCTTTTGCTATATTACAAGTACAAATCGATTGAGAAGACATCACAAATCGAATTTAAATATTTTAGCGCTAAATGTTCATTCGCTTAAATTCTTTTACTTTCATTAAAGATTAAATTTTACTTTAAAAAATCTTTTTTTTTTTTCTTTTTTCTTTCTTTTTTTATGAATTGGGCGAATTTTGAATGGAAAGCGAATTCCATACTTAAAACTTCAAACAACTTGTAGCAATTAATTTTTTTTTTTTTTTTTTTTTCGTTCTAGGGGAAAAAAGAAAATTATGCAGGGGATAAATATTTATGATACGCCCAACAACAAAGCAAACTATTCTTTTAACCATTTAAAAAATATTTTGTTCTAAAAACCATCAGCATTCGTCAACAGAAGGTCACATCACATCTCTTTTCAACGGCTACAGTTAACATAACCTTGTCGTTTTTTTCCCCCAAAAAAACACTTCATTCAGGGTTATGCGGATTGAAAATAATGCATATATACAATCTCCCTGTTCGTGAAAACCGTGAAAAAGTTCTTCAGATGACAGTAAATATAATTCTGAAAAACGGATCTGTTTTTCTCTGTCATCCATTCTTTTCAGTAAAACACTCAGCATCTGCTTCTTGTATTTTTTGTGAACGCTAGACGTAAACCTTGGAATGCTCCACAGTTTCCTGCGGAAGTTTTTCAACAGCTGTTGGCAACAGATATTTCTGAGCGCATATTCTGATAGCAGTTAAGAGCATTGTCCGATGCTGTAGCAGTTGACGTGAAAATGCAAATAACTTTTGATAGAAAAATTGTTTGTTTCTCTTTTTCAGTTGTAATTTTTTCTTTTCCAATCCATCTTTTTTTTTTTTCCCGTTAACGATTTGTCAGTCAGATTATGAGAAGGATATCGCGCAAAAGATAATAAACCAGGAAGTGATAAAGAATTGAATTTTATTTTGGATGCCCTGTTGATCATTTCTTCCTTATTTTATAAGCGTTCTTTCTAATGCAATCATCGGATTGGAATACTTATTTTAACTGTTATTAATGAATTGGCCATGTAAAACTAAATGACTATAATTATTAATTGTGAAACAATAAAAATTGATGCTTTTTTTTTCTTATTTTACGCTTTTTTTTCTGTGTAAAAGTTACGCTAGATCATTAAGCGTAGAATAAAAAGAAAGAAAAAATTATTACTTTTTCCGTTGAAATAATGTGTAAATTAGACACGGAAACGCAATGTTGTTAATGAATATTGCCTTTATTTATTTATTTATTTTAGTTACAGATAATTTTTTTTAGTGCATCTTACATAAACAATGCAATCTTAATTATTATATATAAGTAATAGAAGATTATATATACTATATCTATATATATTTAAGAATCCTTCACACTTTAAATGGAATTCTTATTCTAACACTAATTACACATATTTCTTTATTTTTTGTACGCGATAGAATTTCCATCTTTTCATTATATGCTTTAGTTTTATTCCTTTAAAAACAGTTACTTATAGATACCGTAAAAAGTGACATGATTGTAACTCATAAAATTCAAACAATATGATAAAGGAAAAAATATTTATGTGTAAAGTTAATACTGTATTTGATGTCATAGTTGTCATCATTTTTGATGAACTGTTTGCAAAAAAAAAAAAAAAAAAAAAAAAAACTAGTCGTTGGGGCCATTGTAATACTTACTAAACATGGATATGCATAGTATAAAAGATAAAAATAAAACATGTGAAAACTATTTGTAAAATGTATCACAATTCCAAAATAAAATTTAAACGTATATTTAAATATTTTTAACTCATAGTAACGCTCTATTACGGAATTGCGGGTACTACTTTGTTATCCCGTCCCCTTATTTCGACACATAATATAAATCACCAAACTGTTTGTAAATTTTACAAATAGGTATACTTTTTAATTAAATAGTTAAATAACAAATATATTAGCAAAAGATTAATAATACTACAAATGAAACATCGAATTAAAAATGACTTGATGACGCGACAAACACATTTAATGTGTTTAACGTCAAGTGAATGTGATATTTACGATAAGCCGTTATTAAAATTTAATCTTACAGTTTGGCGATAGTTTTTTGATCAACGGTATAATCAAGTAATACGGAATTGCATAAAAGAAGCATCCTTATAACTTTAAAAATGATAATTATATTAACTAGCAGTTTTCTGCGCTGGATTAAGTGTCCCATTTCCAATTATAATATATCTTTGAATTGATATTTGAATGAAATACAGGGTCATGAAAAAATCGAAGAATGTGAAAAATATGATTACAAATATCTCGGAAACTAATTATCCGATCGACTTCATTCTTATTCTAAATTTATGTTTTTTATTGCATCCACTCAGGGCCTGACTAAGACAGAGGCATGAGGGGCAATCGCCCCGGGCCCCCCGGCTTAAGAGGGCCCCCCAAGGACAGATATAAGTTTTTCGTTCATAAATCAAATTTATGAGTATCAAATGATAAAAAATGGCCAAAAGTGACCAAAATTCTTTTTCTTTTCAATTTTAAGGGCCTCCTTCTCCTACCACGTCTGTTTCCGTACCCATTGTAGAGGTCTGCCCGGGCCCGGGCCTGGCCCGTGGCCCGTACCCGGCCGGGCCGGCAAAAAAATTGAACGGGCCAGACGGGCCGGGCCGGGCCGATAAAAAAAAATTTCGGGCCTGCCGGCCCGTTCTGAAGATTTAAGCAGAAACGATAAAATATGAGCTATTTTCAACGAAAATGGTTTTAACGAGAATAAGTATAAATGTGGCCATACTAGTTTGACAGCGTCAGTATAAAAATGCACAGTGTATCGGCATCGGAGAATTACATTATGTGTAACCCGTTTTAATATTTTTTTAGCTGACTCATGCCTGTCCGAGATCACGCTTACATTATTTTTCTACAAATAGACTGGCCGAACCGGTGCTAGACTTAATTATTGGCAGAAAATATGATTTGTAAAATTATTAACAGCCATAAAGAACTTATGTTAGCTTAGTCTTCGGATATATACTTCTTGATGATTTTTAAATTAATTTCTCAATAATGCGAAAGTTTGACACATTTTCTGATTAATTTAAAATTGTAAAAGTATAAAAGTGACAAGCCTAACTATTGAAAGGATTTGGAATCGAATAGCGTTTTTCATTTTTGGTAAATAAAATACTTGTATAACCTTGTTGAGATATAATAGTTTCTCAAATGATTGCAGGTTTTTCTCCCTTCCCTTGCTATTGCTTCCGGAAATTCTATTCAAAACGCTAATTAAGACAGTATTTTATTTGTTTACAGTATTCTTAAATTGTTTGTATCAAAAATTGGATAACGCCATTCGATTATATAGTTTCTGAATAAAGATATCTGCTAATCTTATGCGTTTCTGAGGAAAAAAAAAATGAATTTAGAAATGTATCAGAAAGGAGCTTCTTTGAATTTAAGAGTGAATTTGGATTTGAAATCTATAATAAAATAATATAGAAATATATTTATAAATCTTCTTTAATTAAACAGCTTCAAAATTAACGATGTTTTTAGCTTTCTTTCTTTTTTCTTTTATTCTAAGCCATATTAATTTTTTAATGAATCTTTCTTTATTCGAATGTTGAAAGCCTAAGAATCTAAGTAATCATTAATGTTGTTAATGTGTATTTGCTGTAAAATATACTGTAAAATCATTCCATAGATATGTATGCAGTATTCTTTAAAAAAATCTTTGTTATATGATAAAAATCTGAATTTTTTAGAAATCGTAGAAATTGTAATGGGCCAAAACGGGCCGGGCCTGTTTTCGCTGATTTTTGTACGGGCCGGGCCGGGCCTAAAATACAAAAATTTAAACGGGCCGGGCCGAAAAAACTTTCCTACGGGCCGGGCCGGGCCGGGCCGGGCCGGGCCGGGCCTGAAAATTCCGGCCCGTACAGACCTCTAACCCATTGCTTCCTTAAGGCCTCACATTTATCCTCATATTCCTGAAATCGAAAAAAAACCCCTGTATTCTATAATTCCTTAAAGTTGTCTTCTGCTATTATGTACATAGGTATGAATAGTGCTTGGTACAAAATTTATGTACACATACAATAGTTATGAATTTCAGTTTTAGTCACTTCAGTATAATTTACGAAAAATTTTAAGATAGAAGTGGGCCCGCCCCTTAATAATGTTTGCCCTAGAGCCCCCCACTGTCTAAGTCGGGCCCTGCATCCAACCTTAAAAAAAAAAAAATAAAAAAAATAAAAAAATCGGAAATTTTTATATACCTTTCATTAGATTGAATATTTCGAGAGTCCGAACAAAACTAGTTCCGGATAATCGATATGATGTTTAATAGGCTTCTTCCCGTTCTTTCATACTAAGAACATACCGAATCCAAATCTCGATCTCAATTTATTCGGGAGATAGAGCGTTTACAGACACATGAACAAACGGACGGCAATTTTTTTCTACAAAATATGCTTTTTCTGAATCTCCAGTGTCTAAAACGTGTAAATCCGTCTTTTTTTTTTTTTTTTTTTTTTTTTTTTTTTTTAAGCGATTGCTAGACTGCCCCTATTCTACGAATGATGTGTAAGTAAAAGGGATCACTTCTTATTCATTCTATTGAAAATAAAGGTATGGAAAAGATATTATACTAGTCGCCTGGTAATAATCTTTACTATTTAGCACTGGAACGCTCGGAAGGAGTCTATTCTCCGACTTTCATTTTTCAAATCATAACATACACTTTTGATTTTAATTTGTAATTCTTGTATCACCTTTGTTCGAAAGATTTACAACTTATACTTAGGGCCGTAGCTAGAAGTGATCTATAGGGGGGGGGGGGGGGGGGCTCAAGAGATTGTAGGGGGGGGGGGGGGCTCATTTTTTTTTCTCTTTCTCGGACACAGAAAGATAAATTAGTGCATATTTACACTGTAGGTACTATATTTCTTATTAAACTGTTGTAATGACTTCATTTTATACTAAGAAAAGTATATGATGATGAAAATTTTTGACTATAAAACTGGAGCAAAATTAAATATCATGTTAGCTTTATAGGATGAGGGACTGTTGAATTGCTTTTTTTAGATACAATTTAATTATTCTGCAAAACTGTAAAAGGACCTCAAAACTAAATTAGATTTTAAAACAGAATTTGATTTGAATTTTCGGAACAGAAATTCATTGAGTAACCTTGGAGTCTTTTCCAGGGGGGGGGGGGCTGAGCCGCCCATAGCGCCCCCTTAGCTACGGCCCTGCTTATACTGCAGTGTCGACGATTTTAATCTGTGATTAAATCATGATTTTAAACAACTGATATTTTTAAAAAAAATCATATAAATTATAACGAACATTATTATGGTGTTAAAGGCGAAGAATGAATTTTGCAGCAGCAAAAATACTTTCGAAGCCAACATAAATAATTTTTATCGCAAAAAAAGGATTAAAATCATAAATTTTCTAAATGTTTAAAATTATTAAAAAAGGTAGAGGAGACTGGGGCAGATTTTTCACATTGACAGGTTTTTCAACTCGCTTTATTTTTTAAATGAGCCGCTAGATGATGCCAGCGGATGAATTGGCTAAAGTGGTAATACTGTACACACCATCTAGAAAAGTTATAGTTCAATAGCTACATTCAATTAGTCAAGAGAGATGTTGTTTAATTTTTTTCAATGCTGAGTAAAGTTTCAAGTTTTATTAAAACGAAAAAAAAAATACTAGCGTTTAACTTGTTGTTCTGACATTGTATGCACTTAAAAAGGTTTTCTTAGTTATTATTATGTTTTTTTCGCAAATAACTTGCATCACTATTCGTGCAAGTAGTGTAAAAATTCAAACATGGCGACGGATCAGATCCTCATGACATCTGTCTTTAAACTTATTATAATCCACATGCTTAAATTGGGAATTTCACTTAAATCAATTCCATTCATGATTCGTTGCTGAAATTGTAAAAATCCTCCGGAAACTCTCGATTGGTCTACTATTATTTAATGGTGTTTACACATAAAGCTTACTCTGTGCAGCAGAGACACGAGAAACCCATTCGTTTGAGCTAGAGCTATTCTAATAGCAAGTTACATCTAAATCGTAGTTGCTAAGTGAAATTAACTCAACAAAGTAATTACTTTTGGAAAATAACAACCGTCCTTAATGCTAAAATTATTTTACATTTACTCTGAAATTGATTTCAAAATACATAAAATACATCTGGTTGAATAATTTTCTCACTAAATAATTTTAATTATAGCGAGCTGATGAGTGAAATTTGCAACGTGAAACAGAACTTCATTTTACTGAATGATTGAGAATAACTGGAAGTTCGATGATATAAAAGAGCAAATAGTCTCATTTTATATTTAGATAAGATTTAAACCAAACAACATTGCTGTGAAATTCGTTTTTTACTTCTTTTTTTTTCTTTTTATGCATTTGATTTATCTGTTGTTTATTTTATATGAAAATAAACAACTTTGGTTAGAGGCGAATGTTTTATTTTCATTCTTTATACTATGCATACCCATGATAGGTATGTATTACAGTTACCTCCAACGACGCGACAAATACATTTTGAATTTTGGATAAGGTAGTTTTGAAAATCACATCCTCATGTCATCCACCTTTAAAGTTATTAAAATCCATTGTCTTAAATTGGGAATTCCATTTAAATCAATTCCATTTATGATTCGTAGCTGAAATTGTAAAAATCCTCCGGAAACTCTCGATCCGTCTACATTTATTTAATGATTTTTACACATAAAGCTTACTCTGTGCATCAGAGAAACCCATTTATTTGAGCTAGAGCCATTCTAATAGCATGTTACATCTAAATCGTAGTTGCTAAGTGGAATTAACTCAACAAAGTAATTACTTTTGGAAAATAACAACCGTCCTTAATGCTAAAGTTATTTTACATTTACTCTGAAATTGATTTCAAAATACATCTGGTTGAATAATTTTCTCACTAAATAATTTTAATTATAGCGAGCTGGTGAGTGAAATTTGCAGTGTAAAACAGAACTTCATTTTACTGAATGATTGAGAATAACTAGTAGTCCGATGATTTAAAAGAATAAATGATCTCATTTTATATTTAGATACAGATGTTTATTTAAACCAAACAACATTGCTGCGAACTTCGTTTTTTTTTTTTTTTTTTCTTATAAAATGATTTTCAATCGTATTAAACAGAAAAGTGAAAAAAAATCCATAGCGTTTAAAATATCAAACCTGTTTACGAGATTCAATTGAAGTTTTTTTTCTGTCTGTAGTTTTAACGAACGTTTGTTTTATACTGTTTTATATACCATGCCATTCTGTTAATTTTTAACAAATCTAAAAACTTTTTATGCATTTGATTTGTGTGTTGTTTATTTTACATGAAAATAAATAACTTTAGTTTGAGGCAAATGTTTTATTTTCATATTTTATACTATGCATACCCTTGATAGGTATGTATTACAGTGACCCCCAACACTATTTTTAATTTTGGATAAGGTAGTTTTGAAAATCACATCCTCATGTCATCCACTTTTAAAGTTATTAAAATCCACTGTCTTAAATTAAGAATTCCATTTAAATCAATTCCATTAATGATTCGTTGCTGAAATTGTAAAAATCCTCCGGAAACTCTCGATCGATCTACATTTATTTAATGATTTTTACACATAAAGCTTACTCTGTGCATCAGAGAAACCCATTCATTTGAGCTAGAGCCATTCTAATAGCATGTTACATCTAAATCGCAGTTGCTAAGTGAAATCAACTCAACAAAGTAATTACTTTTGGAAAATAATAGCCAAACTTAATACTAAAGTTACTTTACATTTACTCTCAAATTCATTTCAAAATATATCTGGTTGAATAATTTTCTCGATTAATAATTTTAATTATGGCGAACTGGTGAGCGAGATTTGTAACATAGAACAGAAACTTCATTTTACAGAATATCTGAAAATAACTGGAAGTTCGATGATTTAAAAATGTTCTATTTTTATATTCAGATATAGATGTTTATTTAAACCAGGCAAAATTGCTGTGAAATGTAAATCGTTTTATTAAAATTCTATAAATTGATTTTCAATCTTATTATACAGAAAAGTGAAAGAAATTCAAAGAATTTAAAATGTCAAAACTGTTTACGAGATTCAATTGAAAAGTTTTTTTTCTGTCTGTAGTTTTATAACGAACATTTGTTATATGCTGTTTTATATACCATACCATTCTGTTAATTTTTAACTCTTCACAATAAATCTAAAATCTGTTTATGCATTTGGTTTGTCTGTTATTTATTTTTTGTGAAAATAAAAAACTTTGATTAGAGGCATATGTTTTATTTTCATATTTTACACTATGCATATCCATGATAGGTAAGTATTACGGTGACCCCTACCGACTAGTTTAAATTTTTGATAAGGCGAGGTTAGATAAACATCTATATCTGAATATAAAATGAGACCATTTGTTCTTTTACATCATTAAACATCCAATTGTTCTCATATATTCTATGAAATAAAGTTCTGTTTTACGTTGCAAATTTCGCTCAGCAGCTCGCCAGAACTAAACTCATGTTCTCAAGTCATCTATTTTTAAAGTTATTACAATTCACATGCGTAAATTGGGAATTTCACTTAAATCAATTCGTTGCTGAAATTGTAAAAATCTTCCGGAAATTCTCGATCGGTCTACAATTATTTAATGATGTTTGTACATAAAGCTTACTCTGTGCAGCAGAGAAACTTTGAGCTATAGAGCCATTCTAATAGCATGCTACATCTAAATCGTAGCTGCTAAGTGAAATTAACTCAACAAAGTAATTACTTTTGGAAAATAACAACCGTCCTTAATACTAAAATTATTTTACATTTACTCTCAAGTTCATTTCTAAATATATCTAGTTGAATAATTTTCTCGCTAATGATTTTAATTCTGGCGAGCTGCTGAGTGAAATTTGCAACGTAAAACAGAACTTTATTTCATAGAATATTTGAGAATAACTGGATGTTTGATGATGTAAAAGAACAAATGGTCTAAATTTATATTCAGATATATAGATGTTTATTTAAACTAAAAAAAATCGCTATGAAATTAAAATCGTTTTATTAAAATTTTATGAATTAATTTGCAATTGTATTAAGGCCCCCCCACTAGGCACACAGAAAAAGACCAGGATGATAATGTAAAGTCTATATGCACGTTCTTTTCAAATATCTCGCTCAAATTTTGATATTTTTATATGATTTTTTTTTTTTTTTTTTTTTTTTTTTCATAGAATAGCTGAGGATCATCCACAACCGGCCTAGTTTTTCCTTTTTACTTTCTTCTATCTTCAATAAAAGAAAGTATTGTAATCGAAATTTTTTTCGACTTCCGGTTTTCGACGGATTTACACGTTTTAGGGGTCAGATATTCCAAAAAACATGTTTTTACAAAATGTCTGTCTGTCCGTGTGTCTGTGTGTATGTCGCCATTCTACCATCAAAAAGTGTATGAAGTTATGCATAGAATTGAACCATTTTTTTTTTTTTTGAATGTTTTTAGCTGTGGCAAGCAGGTCCTCCTTCAGTTTTGAAATAATCCGCCGGAAGGGGGCGCTGCAATCGCGATTTTTGTTCCATTTTCAATATTGTACAGACCAAAAGTAAATGAAGTTATGCATCGAATTGAACCAAATTTTTTGTGTATGTGTATAACTATGGCTAGTTGGTCCTCCCTGAATTTGAAAAACATCCGTCGGAAGGGGACGCTGCAATCGCGATTTTTGTCCCATTTTCAATATTGTACCAACCAAAAGCATATGAAGTTATGCATCGAATTGAACGAAATTTTTTGTGTAAGTGTATAGCTATGGCTAGTTGGATCGTCCAGAATCTGAAAAAAAATCCGCCGGAAGGGGGCGCTAATATAGCGAATTTTATGCCATTTTCAATATTGCATCACTTAAAAGTGTATGAAGTTAGTTCTAGAACTGAACTAAATTTTTTGTATATGATTATTTTTTGGTAAAGCAAATAAGTCCTCCCTTAAAAAAAAAAAAAAAAAAAATGCTGCCTATTATTTTATTGTCCATCGGCTCGTGCAGAGACGGAAATTCGTTTTTACTCCGATTAATTGATTGAAGCAGAAATTTAAGATGAAAATCAAAGTTTGTATGTTATTGAATTAAAATTATAAGCATTAAAATGAGTAACTATTTTTTTTAAATATTAAAATGTAGATAGAAGAAAGTTTTGGGATTGGCACATCCAAATAGTTTGATTTCGGTTTCAGATTTTTTTTTAGTTACTTTACATTTCAAAACCGGTTTAAACCAGTTCTGAAATTGAAATTAACATAATATAATGAAATATATAAGCAAAATCGAAAAAGTAAAAGCTAGACCGGTTGTAGATCGTCCTCAGCTATCCTATGCAAAAAAAAATCATGTAAAAATAATAAAATTTGAGTGAGATATTTGAAAAGAGTGCTCCCATAGTCATCCATAGACATTACCATCCGGGTCTTTTTCTGTGCCTAGTGTGGGGCCTTAACAGAAAAGTAAAATTCAAAGCAGTTAAAATTTCAAAATTGTTTATGAGATTCAATCGAAGATAAGTTTTTTTTTTTTTCTGTTTGTTTTATGCTGTTTTATATGATGACCTTAGAAGCCAAAGGATACAAGTGATTGAAATTCGGTTTTGAGTCAATCGATTTTAAAGATAATGAACGTTAAAATTTAAAGTCAATAATAATTGACTGAATAGAAATAGGAAACTTCCGCTTGTTTCATTGTGTTGTTTCATTTTGAACTCTTATTTCCATAACTGTGAAAAAAGTAGAATACAATTTCAGTTAAATTTATAATTAATTAATATTGATTATTTTTCGAAAAAAGAAAAAGTTATCTATCTCTATAACGCAGCAAATAATGATACCTGATAATACCTGAAAAGAAAAATGCATATATCTTGGTCGTCCGTGCACTTAGCTCATTTTTAGGTGCCCGTCTGTCTGTCTGTCCGCATATAACAGCGCAAAAACTACCCAACCGAATCATTTGAAATTTAAAATATTTTATTATTATATAATTTTTTCGAGTCATTTCAAATTTTATGAAAATCGGATGCATAGATCAATATCATAGATCATTACAGGAACAATCAAAAGGATTCCGTTATATTACGGTCAATGGGGATGAAAGTTTCAAATGCATTTTAATGGTGTTACACTCATTCGAACATAATAAAATAAACATGAACCTATGAAGTATATATATACTAAAATACACATTTTGTCAATCTGTGATTAAAGGATATTTATAATTAAATTACAGGTCCAGACAAAAGTATTCCACTACATAATGCTATCCGGGGAAACATTGTTTGTGGCATGTTTTAATTATTTTCAATTATTTCACATTTTATGAATATGATATACGTTGCTGAGGTGTAATAAAAGTTACTTCCTGTATATTTACAGGAACACACACACAAAAAAAGATTTTGGCTACTATATTATATCCGAAGTACTGTCTACTTTAATAGCAAGATGAATAATTTTGAAACTGCGTTATCGTACGAACGCACCTCATTTGCTACGCTTCACGTGCAATTTCCAACTTGTTTAATTTTGTCACACATACCCCTTTGCTTCTCGGATCACATGCTGTAGTCTTTCTGTCAATTTTTAATTATTCTCAAAAAAGCTGAAAACTGTTATGGATATATCTTGTTTGTTGTTTACTATATATATAAAAAAAAGAATTGGTTGCAGGCACAAAGATGCAACTTAGCCTACACGTATAATCAATCAATAATTATGTAGATTATATATGTCTATTTATGTATGTATTTATATCTTTGAAAATTTTTTGGACGTCTTCGTTTTCGGCCGAAAATAGGAAGAGTACGAACATTTAGTTTCTGTTTCAGTCTTAAAAAATGTTTAGGTCGATCCCTAATCGTAACCTTCTCTTCATTTAATTTTTCACTTTAAATATATAAACAAATAATACTAAGATAGCTATACGAAAAAAATGATAAGTACTTTGAATAAATAACGCTCTAAATTGGCAACACTAAAGAGTGAACACATATATTTCATTCATGCCATTGAGTTCCTACACTTCAAGAATAACGTGCAAAAATAATTTATAGAAAAGGAAAACATGTATTTTAGTAAATCTAAAAGTATAGGGGAGAGTGGGGATACTTGAGCATAGGGGATACTTGAGCCACCCCTATTATCTGTACAGTTGGTTAATTTTTCTTTCTAAAACTGCCAATATGATAACATATTTATAGTTCTGAACATGTAAAAAAGAAATCACACATCTTGGTACCATTTTGAAAGTATAGTGATTAATAGTTGTCTTTTCCCTATCTGAAGTAAATATTTGGGTGAATGGTTTTTTTGTTTTTTTGTAAGCAAAGTTTTGTTTAATGTTGCAATTATATACATACATTCAATAAGCATAATTTCAATTGTATTTTGAGTCTAAAATAGTTCTATTTGCTGCATGCTTTATTTAGTAAAACTCTGGGAAACAAAAATAGTGATAGTGGGGATACTTGAGCCAATGAAAGTGGGGATACTTGAGCCATGTCTTAACCATCCCCACTAGAAATTAAACATGGGTGAAACAAACAAAAAATAAAGTTCCATCCTTATATTCACTAATAGATATTTTTCTGGAGAAAAGGGAGAATAATTTTTCATTTTATTTTTTTTTCTTAAAAAAATAACGACCTAAAAATGTTTAAAAATGTATATTTTTTAAATGAAAATGTCTATTTTATTTTTCGATTTGACTAACAAAATAGCCTGTCTAGATAAATGTAAACATAGTTTTCAATTTAACTTTCATTAAATGAAAATAACTTTTTAAAACGGTTTTACAGGCTATAATCTCTAATACTTTAATTAGTTAGGTCCAACATATTAAAATATTTATTTTTTAATATAACATATTAAGATTAGTATTTCATATTGAAATCGTAACCTCTGTTGCTGTAACTTTTTTTTTTTTAAATAAGAAAATTGAAGAAAAATTGGTAAAAAGAGCGCACAAAAACAAGAAAAGAAACAAAAATCCCAGTTCAAACTTACCTACATGGAGCCAAAGAGGAAGACAATATCTTTTCCTGTGAAATCAAAAAAGTGTTTGAAATAGTAGAATGATACATCTGGCTTAAATTCCGACAGCTACTAAACTAAAAGCATGAGTTCGACAATATCATTAGAGGAAAATTCTGTCAATGATGGTGATGATGTGAAAGAAAACCTTCTATTGATGGTTGGTTACTAATAAAATATGCCAGAAAGAAAACTGTAAAAATATTTGTTGGATAAGTGCTTAATATTTTGAAAATGAAATTTGCCCGAAGAATTGCAGATTCCAAATTTAAATGGCTCTGAACTGAGGATGTTTCTACCGTCGTTATAACTCAAGTTCAAATTATCCTTCAACAACCAGTTTTAACGACAAAAAATGATCGTATTACTAGTTTTGTTTACTCAATTGGTTTTGAAAGACTTTACGTTTCAAAATTTATCATTCTGTAAAATGTTTGTGCAAAAATAAAGCGAAAAAATTACTTTTGTAGGTATTTTTCCGTAGTGGCTCAAGTATCCCTTCACTATGGCTCAAGTATCCCCGCCATGGGGATACTTGAGCCATGATGTAAAACAAAAAATAAACATTTATTATACATAGAAAAATAGTTCAAAATTTATTGAAAGTGGTTTTTAGTTGAAGGAAAAATATCAAATTTTCATTTTCAATATTTTATTTTATTCTAAAAAATATAAAAAATTAAAAAAAAATTAAAATTCAAAAAATGGCTCAAGTATCCCCATCTTCCCCTACATTTTCTGAGAGGGGATCTAATATTTTTTGTTTTCCTATACTTCAGGAATAACATGCAAAAGTAATTTACAGAAAAAAAAAAAAAAAAAAAAACATGCGTCTTAATAAATGCAAAAATAGTTTCTGAGAGGGGAGCTATCTAAAAAAAAACATGGAAAAAGAGTCGTAAATTGTAATCGCACTTTAAAAAAAAAAAAAAAAAAAAAAAAAAAATGCAAATATTATTGATTTTAAAGACAACTTTTCAAACCTTCGAGACAAGTACCACGCCATATAGCTGCGGAAAATACCCTAATTTTAATATAATGCTTTTTTTTAACAGCATTTTATCGATTAATCAAATCAAAAAATTTCTAGTTAAAAAAGTGATGCCAAAACTTTAAAAAAATGTAACGAAGAAATTAATTTATCTGAATTTTTAATTTTAACATAAACTTACAAGTTAATAGTTACCCGAGTTAATAGTACCCGTACCAAGCCAGGCCCGGGCCCGTGCAGACTTCTAAGATCTGTAATAATTTCTATGAGTACTTCTATGAATGACTTATGCCAGTTTTGTAAAAAATAATTTTTTTTATAAAGGTTAAAAAAAAAAATAACAATAACTTTTAAACACATCATTTGTAATGTGCTAAAATGCTACTACAATTACCAATCCTAAGTTTGGGAAAACCTTGAAGGAAAGTTAACTAAATAAACTGCCATAGCTGTCTTTTAGAGTTGTCCAGTTACCCGGATTTTTCATTAAACGGATTGGCCTCGGTCCGACTGTTCCGGATAATCAGCACTCTTACTGTATTTACTTAGACATTCTTTTTTATTTTATCAAACGGTAATTTTTTTTTTATATATATTTTGGATATGTTGGAAATTTTTTTATAATGACAATCTTTCATACTTGAAACAATTTTTGTTGTTGTCGTCGTTGTTGTTCTTAAGTTTAAAATAGTACGTATTTGTTATTCAATCTCAACAGAATCTAATCTTGATTTAGGAAAATATTTTTTCTTTATTTATTTATTTCTTTTTAACAAATTCATCAAAGATGTTTAACTATTCTAAAACTTAAATAAATAAATAAAAAAAAATATCTAAGTAACTCTGCGATTTTGAACCAAGAACAAATAAAATGAAAATAATAATAAGTCACTTATTTAAATAAAATTATAGGTTGATACCAACCTACCTTTAAAATTACTGCAATTTAACTACGATGCCATTCAAAGCATTTCCACTAATGATTCGTTGCTGAAATTTGTAGGATTTCTCCCAAAATAACTCCCAAAGAGTTTTATACATTTTAATAATGTTTTCCCAATGCGTCTACTTTTGTATTGCAGCGTTAAACGACCCATCGGAGATGTGCATTTCTAATAGCATTTTAAATCTAAATTGTAGCTGCAAAGAGAAATTGCACAACAAAGTGATTGCTTTTGGAGAACAACCGTGATTACCATGTGGTTTTGATCTAAATCTCTCTCTTTCTCTCTCTCTCTATCTATCTATATATACATATATATATTACTGTAACACATTTATCAAAGATGTTCAACTATTCTAATATTTAACAGAAAATAAAAATACTTTACAAAACGAAATAAATTATCTTAGCAACTCTACAATTGAGAACCAAGAACAAGGGAATGAAAATAATTCGTCACTTGTTTTAATAAAGGTGCATGTTGATACCAACCTACCTTTAAAGTTACTGCAATTTATCTGCAATGCCTTCAAAGCTTTTCCATTAATGATTCGTTGCTGAAATTTGTAGAAATTCACCGAAAATAATTCTCAACGAGTTTTGTATGCTTTAATAATGTTTTCGCAATACGTCTATTTTAGGGTTGCAGATTAAATTTCCCATCGGATATGTGCATTTCTAATAGTATATTAAATCTAAATTGTAGCTGCTAAGTGAAATTGCACAACAAAGTAATTACTTTTGGAGAATAACTACCGCCCCTAAATGTTACTGATAGTTTCCATATACTACGCAATCTATTTTAAAATGTATTCTCGTTGAATAATTTTTTTCAATGACGGTTCTAATTTCAGCGAGCTGATGAATGATATTTATATATTTCTGGAAATTGAATAGATTTTTATGTATAATAATAGTTGGAAATAAAGCAAAATACAGTAATAATACAGTTTGTGTATAAAGAAAAGGCACATGATCTACTTTTATGTATTTACATGTAGGATAGTCTTTCGTATTTATCTCTTCGACTCAATAGACCAATAACTTCTTCTGATCCAAGGATTTATTTGTATTTATTTTTTATTTATTTTATTTTTTTTTACCTCATCTATGATTTTATATTAACAAATTGATACTAAAAAAATATTAAAAAGCGAAAAATATACATATATATTTAAAATAAAATGTAATGATACTTTGGAACTCTATAAGTAATTTTTTGACAATTTATTAGGATTTTATATATATATACTTAAATATTAATAATAAAAAACATGAAATTATTATACATTTAATATATTTTTTTTTTATTCCTGATGGACCCTACAAATGATATCTTAACACATAGTAAAATTATTTACGTTTTCGTTTTTGTACATTTCGTACATTTTCACTGCAAGCCATTTTCGCATAGCATGTAACTCGCTAAAAAGGAAAATAAGAATAGGCTAAAAAAGATAATATTTAAAAACAAATAAAAATACCTTATAAAACAATAAAAAATTCTCACTAACAGAAAATAATCAATCACTTGTTTAAATAAAGTTATATGTTGATACTAACCTACCTTTAAAGTTACTGCAATTTACCTGCAATGCCATTCATAGCTTTTCCATTAATGATTCGTTGCTGAAATTTGTAGAAATTCTCCAAGAATAATTCTCAATGAGTTTTGTATGCTTTAATAATGTTTTCGCAATACGTCTATTTTCCGGTTTGCGGATTAAACCACCCATAGGAGATGTGTATTTCTAATAGTATATTAAATCTAAATTGTTGCGGCAAAATGAAAATGCGCAACAAAGTAAGTACTTTTGGAGAATAACCACCGTCCCTAGATGCTACTGATAGTTTGCATTTACCCCTCCTCACTCTATTTTAAAATTTATTCTCGTCGAATTATTTATTTATTATTATTTTTTTTTTTTTCACTGATGATTCCAATTCCTGTGAGCTCATGGATAAAGTTTATATTTCTGGAAATTAAATAGACTTTTATGAGTAATAATAGTTCGGAATAAATAAAAATATCTATGTATAAATGATAAACACACGATCTATTTTTATGTATTTACATATAGCAAAGCCATTCGTACTATCTCTTCGATTGAATACACCTATAATCTCTTCTGATACCAGGGTTTATTTTTATTTTTATTTTATTTTATTTTTACTTCATTTGTAAATTTATATTAACAAACTGATAAGTAAAAAAGATTAAAAAGCGAAAAAAAAAATTAAGTAAAATTTAATAATACATTGGAATTTAATAAGTAATTTTTTTGACAATTTGTTAGGATTTTTTAATATATATATTTATGTATTAATAATAAAAAATATGAAATATTTATACATTTAATAATTTTTTATTCCTGATAGACCCTACAAATGGTATCTTAACACATAGTAATATTATTTACGTTTTAGTTTTTGTACATTTCGTACATTTTTGCTGCAAACCATTTTTATATAACATGTAACTCGCTAAAAAAGCAAATTAAAAAAGGGTAATAAAGCTAATAGCTGAAAGCAAATAAAAATATCTTATAAAACAATAAATATTCTCTTAATAACTTTGTAATTTTTAGTCAAGAACAAAAAAAATGAAAATAATTCGTCCCTTGTTTAAATAAAGTTATATATTGATACCAATAACCTACCTTTAAAATTAATGCAATTTACCAGCAATGCCATTGAAAGCTTTTCCTTTAACGATTCGTTGGTGAAATTTGTAGAAATTCTCCGAAAATAACTCTCAATGAATTTTCTATGCTTTAATAATGTTTTCCCAATACGCCTTACATTCGTGTTGTACATTAAATCCCCCATCGGAGATGTGCATTTCTAATAGCATGCTAAATCTAAATTGTAGCTGTTAAGTGAAATTGCACAACAGTCATTACTTTTGGAGAATAAATTAGATGTTACTGATATTTCGCATTTACTCCGCAATCTATTTTAAAAGATATTCTCGTTGAATATTTTTTTTCAATGACGGTTCTAATTTCAGCGAGCTGATGAATGATATTTATATTTCTGGAAATTGAATAGACTTTTATGTATAAGAATAGTTGAGAGTAAATGAAAATATCTTTGTTTAAAGCTGTTCTAATATCAAACAAGTTGGAAATTGCACGTGAACGTAGCAAATGAGGTGCGTTCGTACGATAACGAAGTTTTAAAAATATTCAGATCTTGCTGATATAGTAGAGCATACTTCGGATACAGTATAGTAGTCAAAATCTTTGTGTTTCTGTAAATATGCAGAAAGTAATTTTTATTACACCTCAGAAACGTACATCTTATTCATAAAATGTGAAATAGTTGAATATAATTAAAATACGCCCCAAACAATGTTTCCCCGTATAGCATTATGTAGTGGAATACTTTTGTGTGGCACTGTAATTTAATAATAAAAATTCTTTGCATCACAGATTGTACAGAATGCATATTTTAGTATATATATTTCATAGATTCATGCCAATTCTATCATGTTCGAATGAGTGTAACATCATAAAAATGAATTTGAATCTTTTTTCCCATTGACCGTAATGTAATGGAATACCTTTGATTGTCCCTGTAAATGATCAGTGCATCGGACTTTCATAACATTTGAAATGACTCGATAAAATTACGTAATAATTATATGTTTTAAATTTCAAACGATTAAAATGCATTTGAAATTTTTTTTCCCATTAACCGTAATGTAACGGAATCCTTTTGATTGTCCCTGTAATTGATCTATACATCCGATTTTCATAACATTTGAAATGACTCGACAAAATTACGCAATAATTATATGTTTTAAATTTCAAACGATTAAAATGCATTTGAAACTTTTTTCCCCATTGACTGTAATGTAACGGAATCCTTTTGATTGTCCCTGTAATTGATCTATCCATCCGATTTTTATAAAATTTGAAATGACTCGACAAAATTATGTTATAATTATGTATTTTAAATTTCAAACGATTCGGTTGGGTAGTTTTTGCGTTGTTATATGCGGACGGACAGACAGACAGACAGACGGACGGACTGAGCGACAACAATAGGTGCTACGTATTTTCATAATTACGAACGCACCTAAAAAGGCAACTTTATGACATGAGTTTTAATTTATTTTTATTCCAAAATGCATCAAACTAGAAGATGCTGTTGTCCAGAAACTATCTAATCACACTCGTTTTTTCGTAAACTCAATAGATTTTTCAGAAAGTAGTGTCAAAGTGGACGTTTGAATCGAATTTCTGTGCGAAAGAAGAAGAAAACATTCAAAAAGCGGTGAAAAAAAAATGTTTATCGCGTGATAAAGACCGTTTATAACTTAATAGGTAACTTATTGATCACAAAATGGAAAACACAGTTCGATTCCAAATCCCTTCCATAGTCATGTCTTCCAATTTTATATTTTTCTGTTAAAAAATGAATTTATAAATGTGTCAAAATGTTTTGCGCTTTGCTGGATATATAGTTTAGAACAGTCTTAAAAGACAAACACACGGTCTGATTTTATGTATTTATATGTAGGATTTATCACTTCGACTCAATACATGTATAACCTCTTCAAATCCCAGGATTTAGATATATGTATGTATACACTTCAGTTATGAATTTATATTAGCAAACTAATATCTAAAAAATATTAAAATCGATTTTTTTTCTTTTTATATAAATTTTGATAATTGGGACTCAATAAGCTGATTTTTGACTTTTGATGATTTGATGATGATGATGATTTTTGATGATTTGATTTGTTAGGATTTTTTATTATACATATGTATTCTTATAGTGCAAAAAGAATAAAAAACATGAAATAATTATGCATTTAATAATTTTTTATTACTGCACTGTAAAAAAAAATCTGTGAGGGTACTAAACATTTTCTAGGAAACTGGGATTCCAAGAACTTTTCATGTAACGATAACAGGAAAAATTCATGTAATCGATTCTGAAACTTGAATTTCTGCTGTTACCGTTACAGGAAAAGTTCTTGGAATCCCAGTTTCCTAGAAAATGTTTAGTACCTTTGCAGATTTTTTTTTTTTTTTTTTTTTTTTTACCAGACTCTACAAATGGTATCTTATTACACAACAAAATTATTTACGTTTTCGTTTTTGTGCTTTTCGTACATCTTTCCTGCATGCCATTTTTATATAACATGCAGCTCGCAAAAAAAGCTAAAAAAGCTAATATTTAAAAGCAAATAAAAATAACTTATAAATAAACAAAAAATCTCTTAGTAATTCTGCAATTGTGAACCAAGAACAAAGAAATGAAAATAATTTGCTACTAGTTTAAATAAAGTTATATGTTGATACCAACCTACCTTTAAAGTTAATGCAATTTGCCTGTAATGCCATTCAAAGCTTTTCCATTAACGATTCGTTGTTGAAATTTGTAGAAATTCTCCGAAAATAACTCTCAAGCTGTTTTCTATGCTTTAATAATGTTTTCTCAATACGTATACTTTCGTGTTGCAGATTAAACCACCGATCGCAGATGTGCTTTTCTAATAGCATTTTAAATCTAAATTGTAGCTGCTAAGTGAAATTGCACAACAAAGTAATTACTTTTGGAGAATAACTACCGTCCCTCGATCTTACTGATTTTTTGCATTTGCTACGCAATCTATTTTAAAATGTATTCTCGTTGAATAATTTTATTCACTGACGATTCTAATTTCAGCGAGCTGATGATTAAAATTTATATTTCTGGAAATTGAATAATAAAAAATACCAATTAAAATTTAAAAAATATATATTATATTGTAAATGAATTTTAAATAAAACCGTTTCATATCTCCGACGATTTAATATTTATTAAATATTTCCTTTCCTTTAAAAAGTGCAGGTTTATTAACTTATTATTAGAATGCATATTAAAATTTTATTATAATTATTACAAATTGAAACACTTTTTATTATTTTTTATGGATCTATAAATACATAGACTTAAAAGAAGAAAAAAAATAATTTTCTTATATATATAAATTTATATATATATATTTTTTTTTTCTGCTTTAGCAGTTTGGCATACCGAATTCTGGCTTATTTGAAACTCTGCTTACGCAAAATTTAATAAAATCGAAAAGAGTATTTGTTGCTTAGCAACTGCAAACATTGGATGATTTCTTATTTCTACGATATACGATATTAAAAAACCCTTATAGTATAAAATAAGATTAGTTTTTTCCCCCCAATCTGCGTTGGATAATATGAATAAACTAGCCGCCCTTGGCGACCAGTTTGGTCTCCATTGAATGTATACTAAGCTTATTGCTCTTATTAATAATTTATTTTAATTGCTCAATTTTTTGCCAAATTAGAAGATTCTGTTAGAGAAATATTTGCTTTTATTTTCTTTTTTTAAATGATATAAATTGTTTTTTTTTATAATTATTAACTAAACTTTTACTTACCCATCATACGTAGTATAGGGTAAGTCTTGCAATCGTTTTGAAAATCGAAAAATTTTTTTTGACGGATTTACACGTTTTAGATAGTGGAGATTCCGAAAAACATATTTTTAGAAAAAAATTTTTGCCGTCCGTCCGTCTGTCTGTCTGTCTGTCTGTCTGTCAGTCTGTCTGTCTGTAAACGCTCTATCTCCCGAACAAATTGAGATAGAGACTTGAAATTTTGTATGTAGTTAGTATGTAAGAATGGGACGAACCCTATTTAATATCATCAACCTCGATTATCCGGAACTATTTTTTTCGGACTCTCGAAAAATTCGTTCTGATGAAAGGTATATAAAAATTTTCGAATTCTTTTATTCTAAGGAATGGACATAAAAGGCAATAAAATAACACACATTTTGCATATAGAACGAAGTCGATCGAATTATTAGTTGCCGAGATATTTGTAATCTTGTTTTCCACATTCTTCGATTTTTCATGACCCTGTATTTCATTCAAATTTCAATTCAAAAGTATATTTTAATTGGAAATGAGACGCTTAATCCGACACAGTTAATTGTTAGTTAATAGAATTATTATTTTTGGAGTTATAAGGATGTTTCTTTTACGCAGTTCGGTACTACTTGAGTAGTTTGGCGTTTTATATAATTTGTCGAAATTGGTACATCAGCAGTTCTTTAATATAGCATTACTATGTATATTAACAATATTTAAATTTTGTTTATGAATTGCAATGCATTGTATAAATAGTTTCACATGTTTTATTTTCATATACATATCCATGATGGGTAAGTATTACGGTGGCCCCCAACGACTAGTTTTTAATTATTATTATTTTTTTTAAATAATAGAAATTAGTTAAAACATATATATGTAACTGGTATTTGAAAACGAAGTTTTAGCCAAATTGACGTCAGAAAAATAACGTGCCTGTGTGGTGCATATATCTAAATAAAATTTACCACAGCCTAAATCTTACCAAAGGACTTTTGCATAGTAACCTATAAGATGTGTTTCATTTGGATGTTGCCATTAAACAATTAACAAATAATCGTGATTTTTGTGCCACACATATTAGCGTAATATATATATAGATGATGATTTTATATCTAGTGCAACTCATATGCAGTTCTGTACTTAACTCTGTTAAACTTCGGAACACATTTTAAAATAATTTAATAAAAAAATAATCAAAATATTTTAAGTAAAAATTTAAGAAAAAAATGGTGTTATCGTTTGAAAAAATAATCATATTTTTAAAAATAAATATATATATTTTTAATTTGCTGAATCAAAATTAGAGTAAAATCATTGAAAAAAACATGTTCTAAGTTTGAACTCTTTATCTGTAACGGTTCTTTGACTCACAACAATTTCATTTAGAGAAACAGTCAAAAGAATTCCGTTAAGTATCTATGAATAAAAATCATTTGCAATATGTTTTAAGGATGTTAGACTATCAGAAACATGTTAAAATGAATAAATATGTCGAAAATGCACTATAAAATGCCTACTATGGAACATGGTGTGCAGAGTGTATCGTTCACTTACATTAGCCATACAAAAAATAATAATTAGGTTACTGTACTGTCTATGAGCAAAGTTGCGAGCAGTGCGTTTTCAATTGTGGTATGCGTTTTTAAATTGAATCAGTCATTTCAAAAACCACATAAGTCACAGAATCAGAACTTTTAATAATCTTTTTATTTAAATGTATTATTCGCAAGTAAACGAATTTTTGTTTCGAATAAAACTAATTTTGATTTTGTTGGATTGATTATAGAATTTGGAAAGTAATTCAGGAAAGTGACTTTTATTTTAAATTTAAAGAAAGTGTATTTATGTAGAAGTGGGGTGGACGAAAAACGGGTGTTAGAAATAAATCACAGTTCCAATATTTCACTGAGTGAATATTTAATTAAAAATACGTTTCTTGGTTAGATAACTGGTACATATACAATTCTAGGCTAAAATAAAGTATAAAATGAACAGGACATAATAACTGATATTAAAGTTAATATGGGTATCAATCGATCCCTTTCACAAAGTTCTTGGTCGGAAACTCGTTCCGATAAAAACATGAGCGTAAGCCGGCCACATCTGCTCAGCACCGCAGATGGAAGGCATTTTTTCTCTGCAAAATCTTCCAGCTCTCACAGATTTCTTATTGCACTTAGCTTGCAAATATTTTTCTGGGATGGGCTTTGAACTTCGCTCAGCTATCGAAACTATGCACATGCATTGTCAGTCGAAGTCTTGTGGTTTCTGGGGCTAAATTACCTCTACATCTCGTCCATCCTGACCTATCTGTGCCCTCACAGAGCTTAATACCAACTATAAGCTCCAGATCAGACTCCATACGACTTTCATAAAAATAGTGGAATCACAAAACACACACTACAATTCCATATTAAATCACTGAAAAACTAATAATAATAATAAAAAGTCTGGTGCTAGTTCAAGTGTTCATAAACTATTAAAAGTTTTTTTTTTTCAGTCACAGTTCAGTTTTTTTTTTCTTGCATAAAATAATGTAAAAAAAAATAACGTTAAACGGATGTACTTGGAGTCATAAAACACTATATGGCGATACATAAACAAATAAACAACAACAAAAAACACATAAAAGAAATACTTGAAAAACATCATATTTTAGGGTGTAGAAACCATGGTTTCATGCAGTCAGCTGCAGTCGATGTCACTCTTGGACCCTCTTGGAAGCCCACTTTTTCGACATCGTACCTGTCATTGCTTTTAATTTTGATCACTTTGTAAGGACCAAAATATTTAATGCGTAATTTCATGCCGACCCCAAATTGGGTTCTTTTTATGGCAACTAGATCACCAATTTTATAACACCTTGCTTTTTTCCGCTTACGATTAAAACTTTTACTACTTTCTTCCTGGATTTTTAGAATGTTTTGCTTAGCAATATTTCTATTAAGTCTTTCTTCCATGAACGCGTTTTCATGTTCCTCATCAATAATTCGTTTAATATTTAAATCCTCTTTATCCCTTAATTTTACTCCTGTTAATAACTCAAAAGGGGTATACTGAGTGCTACGCGAAATCGTACTATTCATTATTCGTTGTACGGTTGGCACATATTTATACCATTTCGTCGGATCATCGATGGATAATTTACTCAGGATATTTATGAGCGTTTTCTTTGATCGCTCTGCCTGGCCGTTTCCCCTCGGTATACCTGTCGTAATTAAAACGTGTTCTATCTTTTCATCTTCGAGATACTCCTTAAATTCATTTGAAGTAAAAGCGGCTCCACGATCGCTAATTATACGTTCTGGATTTCCAAATACGGCTTGTTGAATTTTTAATTTCGAAATCACCTCCTTAGCGGATGTTGTTTTGACAGGATAAAACCACACAAATTTTGTGAAAGCGTCCACTACAGAGAAAATAAAATTATAATTTTTGTTTGTCGAAGGTAGCGGACCTAAATGATCGATATGGTAAGTTTGAAGTGGCGTATCTTGTTTAGGGATGGGATTTAGCAATCCTTCACCTTTACCTTGTTTCCTGTTACATAGTATGCACTCAATACAATTTCCTATCACGCTTTCGATCTGTTTTCGAAGGTTAGGAATATAATAGTCCTGTTTCACGATCGCTTCAGTTTTAGCAACAGCATAATGTCCCTTATTGTGAATTTCACGAATAATTTCCCTTTGCATGCTTTCTGGTACCATAATTAATTCTCTATCGTTTTCATATTTATACACAATATTTCGCCTAACAAAATAATCATTACTTTCGTTTTTTTCAACTAATGCTTTTATAGTTTGAATGTAATCATCTTCGTTTTGCGCTTTAATGAATTTTGCAGTAAGTTCATCCTGTGAACGCGTTAAAGTTAAAACCGTGTTACGACTCAATGCATCGACATGTTTCATTTGATTTCCGGCTCTGTGAACAATTTGGTAGTCAAATTCTTGAAGAAATAATGCCCACCTCGCAACTTTAGGTGTAAGATCTTTTTTCTCTAAAGTTTTTTGAAAAGCAGAACAATCGGTTATTATTTTAAATTTATTTCCTAACAAATAAGTTCGAAATTTCTTTAATGCTTCGATGACAGCAAGTGCTTCGAGCTCATAACTACTATATTTCGCTTGAGCGGGCGTTGTTTTCTTGCTCATGAAATGAACTGGATGTAAATTTCCGTAATCATCTTTTTGTAACAAGATTGCTCCGAAACCTAAACTACTCGCATCCGTATGTAATTCCGTTTCCGCCCCCTTTCTAAATATGTGTAATACTGGTTTACTAGACAGTTTATTTTTTAAAATTTCGAAAGCTTCTTTTTGACTTGGTCCGAAATTGAATTCATTTTCCATTTTTAAAAGATCACTCAAAGGTCTAGCAATTCTAGCATAATCAGCGATATACTTCCTGAAATATCCGGTAAGTCCCAAAAAACTCTGGAGTTGCTTTTTATCTTTTGGTTCAGGAAATTTTGTAACAGCTATAACATGAGTTTCGGAAGGTCGAATTGTTCCATTCTCAATTACGTATCCTAAGAATTCGATTTTTCTCTTCAAAAACTGACATTTAGAAAAATTAAACTCGAGGCCATACTCTGATGCTACCTGAAACACACGTTTCAATTTAGAAAGCGCCTCTTCTTCAGTCTGCGCAGGGACAATTATATCGTCTAAGTACACGGAAATCGTTCTATCTCTTATTAATTCTTTAAGGCATGCATATATGTAACGTTGGAAAAATTGTGGAGCGACATTTAAACCGAATGCCATTACATTGTACTCGAATTGTTGATTATTCGTAACAAACGAAGTAAACTTTTTACTATCCTCATCAACCTCTATGTGAAAAAATCCATTTTTCAAATCTAATGTACTGAACACCTTACTCTGTCCAATCTCATCTAAAATATCGTCAATCACTGGAAGGGGATAATTATCTCTAATTATCTTTTTGTTAAGTTTTCTATAATCTACGCATAACCGGTAATCTCCATTTTTCTTTTTCGCTAAAACAATTGGCGCAGCATAATTTGAACAACTCTCTCTTATAATACCCTTATCAAGCCAATCTCCTATTTGTGTATCAACAAATTCTTGTTCAGCAATCGCTAATCGCCTCGGTCTTTGTACTACTGGTATGCCATCGCTTAACACTATCTTAACTTTCAAGTCAACACTTTTCGTTTTCTCAGGCTTATAATTCGTAATCAAATTAATTAATTCTTCCTTTAAACCGCAGTCGGCAATATGCGTCATATCGATTTCATTTACATTAACCGCATTAGCTATTTCTGCTAAGCAAACAGATTCGGGTTCATGAGAATCATCTAAAGAATTTTCAGTCATGGGTGTGTTTGAAGAATTCAACCCCAAGTCTGGGTTAGGCTTGGGAACCTCTTCAACATCTAACCGCAAGTCAGATTTAACCGTGAGAATGTTTTTAACATCTTTGACCGCGCCTATCTTTGGAATTTCTAACGGCATCTTTGTAACAATGTTTACACTGTAACTTTTTTCATCGGTTCGCTTACCTGTTACTTTTAAGCCATTGTTTGATATTTCGAAATTTAATTTATTCAAACAGTTATTTCCGAGAAGCATTTCATATTTTAAATCCTGCAAAACGTACACATCGCAATTTACACTAACATCATCAATTTTTATATTAGTATTGAAAAAACCTGAAGGAATTACTCCATCACCACTAATACCTGTCAATTTCACATCATTTTTACTTAAATTAGGCCTTCCCAAAATTCTATAAAGTTCATTGTTTATCATTGTCACATCTGACCCACTATCAACAAAACAATTTACGCGTTTCCCTTTAATTTCAATACTTTTAACAATTTTATCCGACGGACAAAATTTATTACTCATGGCGTTCACCGCTTTCGTGTTATTTAAACCGTAGTGATTACTTTTATTTCCATCCATTCTGCGAGGACACTGATTCGATTTATGAGAAACAAATTCATTGCAATAAAAACATTTAGTTTTGAAAGGGTTATAATTATTCCTTACTCCGTTCTTGTTGTTTTGGGAAAAATTGTTCTTCCGGCCAAAACTTTTATTCTCTGTGTTCTGCGAAAAACGTTTACTATCGCTATTTTTTATTTCCGAATTCTTCCTAACAATATTACGGGCCGCCTCATAATCATCAAGTCTACTTATAAAATCTGAGACCTTAGTAAACTTAGGCAAGTCATCAACAAAATGCTCCCTTACTTCCAATGGTAATTTTTTCCTTATTTGGTCAATAACTAGAAGGTTTTTTAAATCTTCAAAAGACGAAATGTTCAGACCTGTCAACCATTGTTCTAAAAAATTCGTAAGTTCAAATGAGTAATCGCGCCAAGACGCTGAACTTTCTTTTCTGTGGCCAAAGAATTTCTGTCGAAACTGTTCCGCACTAAGCTTGAATCTTTTCAATAATAACTGTTTAACATAATCATAATCATTCGAGAGTTCCTCATTTTCGCGACCTATTATATTAACTATTTCTAATAGTAACAGACCTAGCAAATAAGTTACCCAATTCTCCTTTTCTACCCCTAATCGTTTTATTTGTCTTTCGAACAACGTGAGATATATACTAATTTCTTCATTGGTATCATATCTCGCGATTAATTTTAAAACATCAGGAGTTTTCACTCCGGCGTTAAGCATCATTTCGGATTTGTTTTTTGCGCTAAGTTCTAACTCTAATTTTTTTAATTCATATGCTTTTTTTTCGTTTTCCTCGATTTCTTTATTTTTATCTTGTTCCAACCTTTCGCTAACGAGACCGTCTAATAAGTTTTTGACTAGGTCTTCCTTATAACCATCCGATTTGGTTATTATGTCGGCTAACTGAACTTTTGTCGCGCTTTCCTCAGCACTCAGCCCCAATTCATTTAACACTGACAATAAGTCTATTTTCTTTGCCCTTACCAAATATGCCATTATTCCTACAAAAACTCTATCAAATATACTAAAATATCTTATAAAAATATTAGAAATATATAAGCAAAATTATTTTCTATTCATAAACTCACATTACAAAACAAAATTCTTTAATGTTTAAAATAAAAGCAAGATGCTATAAGTTTTATATTTAATTACCATTTATGGGAAAAAACCACTTACTTCATTGTGGATATCCTCTGTTCTCACATACAAAAATAATACATCAAATATATCAATAACTTCAAATCAAATATATATAATAATTATGAAAACACTCGATATAGATTGATCAATATCTCAATACATATCTGTATATGTTAAAAAATATAAGCCCTAAAAAAAATGCACCGGGCTTGAAAAACTTAAAATACTAGGACATTTCAGCCCTGTATCACTTGGCTTCAAAAAAAAATTTCACTCGCGCAAAAATCGCCTCGCAAAAAAAAAAAAAAAAAAAAAAATCACAGCGAGGGTTCTTGAAAAATAAAACATGCACCCAGTACGCACAATTAATAGGTTGGTAAATAAATAGTACTTAGCTGGTAAAAAAAAAAAAAAAAAAACACTACCAGCATTCGTTGCAGAAAAACACCACAAATCCGTTGCACAAAAAATCCTAAATTCGTTGCATAAATAATCACTCGCGCAACTCGTAAAAAAAAATGCACTACGAGTTGTTTCTTGTGGCACCGCAACAGCACTGTTTTCTTCCGGACAGCTCAAACACACACAGCTCTCGGACAGTCGAAGCAGCTCAGCTTTCTTCGTAAAAAACAGCGACGATTCCAGCAATCACTGGAGTAGCAGGGAACATCCAACTTTATCACCGAGCAGAAGTCCACTGGTTCATCCTATTAATGCCAAATTACTATGAAAAGTTCTTGCAAGTCCACTGGTTCATCCAGGGCGAGCCCCCAAAATTTGTAGAAGTGGGTCGGACGAAAAACGGGTGTTAGAAATAAATCACAGTTCCAATATTTCACTGAGTGAATATTTAATTAAAAATACGTTTCTTGGTTAGATAACTGGTACATATACAATTCTAGGCTAAAATAAAGTATAAAATGAACAGGACATAATAACTGATATTAAAGTTAATATGGGTATCAATCGATCCCTTTCACAAAGTTCTTGGTCGGAAACTCGTTCCGATAAAAACATGAGCGTAAGCCGGCCACATCTGCTCAGCACCGCAGATGGAAGGCATTTTTTCTCTGCAAAATCTTCCAGCTCTCACAGATTTCTTATTGCACTTAGCTTGCAAATATTTTTCTGGGATGGGCTTTGAACTTCGCTCAGCTATCGAAACTATGCACATGCATTGTCAGTCGAAGTCTTGTGGTTTCTGGGGCTAAATTACCTCTACATTTATATTTGAAATGAAAGAATCGCAGACGGTGCAAAGAAAATCAAACAAATAAGAATAATTTTTATTATTACTTAATGCCTAAATATAAATAATATACTATGCATATCATGCATAAAGTAATGCATAAACATGCACTAACATATGCATATAGTAAATAAATATAGAAACCGTGAATATAAAATAAGCTTATGCATATAAAATAAATGCATGGACATATACTAGCATTGCTACATGTAAATATACAGCAAAATTATTTCTTAAAACAAAATAATACTATGTACATGTACTATTGCTAGTACACCAGACCCGAAAGACATAATCAATGCTTTATGAATGATTTTAACTTTACAATTGATTCATTTTTCCATTGTTTGGTAAAACAAAAGATCTTTCAGAAAATTCTGCCAAAGTTGTTGTCCTGAACCAAATTTCCAGATGCAACAGGGCCGGAAAGGTTTAAAAAAAACTGATGCCGACGATAGATGTTTATAACTCAAAATGTGATTCTTTTATCGAAAAATTAAAAAAAAAATGTTTGATTACAAATTACTTCGTTAAAGATTACTCACTCGGCAAATATTATGTTTTTTGTGTTTAAAAAATAATCAGATAAGGTATTAACTTATGCAAATCAGGTACCTGTGTTTAATAATTTCATTAATCTGAAAACCCTCGATAGCGTGCTTCAAATTTAATGCAATAAATTTTCAGGGGCGGTATTTCATATCCACATAAATAATTTTCTTTTAGAAAACCACTATCGCAATTTTTTTTTTTTTTTTTTTTTTTTTTTTCTTATCTTGTTCAGTACAAAATTACAGGATATCTCAATCCAGATCGAACACAGATTTTTGCTTATTACTTTAAGAATAACAAAAGATGTTGAACAATAATTCTCAAACTACGTTATCTGTTTCGCTGTGAAATAGAATGGGATCAGGAGTGGAGCTGGAAATGGTCACCATTTGCGTCCAGACAAAAATTTTCTAAATGCTCCATAAATCGGAATGTCCATGTTATAGTAAATAGAGTTCATTTCCAACACTTTACAAGTGAACTGCATACTATTTATTAAATACTAGTGTAAGTGCCCGTTCTAAGACGGTGCAGTGGGTAGAAATCGTGGTTTTCCAACAAAATTTGAAATAATAGATAGAAATATTAATATACAGTGGACTCTCTCAATCTCAACACCCCGGTATTATGAACACTTTCCGATGGTCCCGGCAAAACTTCAGACTTAACAAAAGGTAAATTCCATGTCTTCTGAACACCCCACTATTATGAACGTTATTTATGGTCCTAATTTATTCCAACTCTCTATAAACTGAACACGTGTTTGCAATCTGAATTCGAATTCCGAGAAACTGTTGCAGAAAAATAAAAAGTCTTAACGAACTCGATTTAAAAAATAAACAGACAAAACCAACTTCTAGATTTTAAGCATGTATTTGAAAATGCAATTTGTTTGATAGAATTGTCAGTTAAAAATTGGAGCATCTGTTGTTACATTTTTGTCAGCTGCCTGCTGTAAGCGAAGCCATTTTATGGCTTTTTTTATTAGAAAATGTAAAAATTAAATTTTTGATTATTTGGAGAAAATTACGGTAAGTTAAAATAATTCCCTCCCACTGTTCTTATTTAAAATAATAGTTCCATATGAATTATTGATGATCACAGATTAAGAATGATTTTTTTAAAGATTAATTTTGGAATTTTAGACTGATTTCACCTCTCTCGATTGCTCAACGACTGGGAAAATGGGAATGAAAGAAACTATTTGCTTATAATTGTGTTGCTATTTAATTTCTGCAGATTTCATTGCTGCCCATGATAGGACATTCATTAAGGGTTGTGCAATCATGCTAGTTACTTCTAAAACTTAAAATGAAGGAAATACAACAAAAACCTCGTAGTAATTACCTTACTTGATCAGCTTGGTCACCACAAATAGTAGTAGTAGTAATAATGCATTTCCAATTCCTCTGTATAATGAACACTTCCATAATCTGACATTTTTGGCCGGTTTCATGAGACAGAGTTCACAGTAATAGTATTCCGTAATCGAGATATTTGGTTTTAAAATCATTTAATAAAGTCAGTAAATAAAAGTACAGTTTTCAAACATTTTACATTGAAAGTGCACCCTCCCTATTCAAGGTACAAAATTAAAATAAAATAATATAAGTTTGAAAAGAAAGGAAAATGGGTGTTTCATTAAATTAGTTTTTCCAAAATGAACTAAAAATATATAAACCTGAAACAAACAAACTAAAGAGTATGTTTATTACATAAATACTCAGAAAATAGAGTACTTTACATTAACTCGGCGATGTGATAAATCACCAAATATTGTTCTCATCAACATCACAAATAATGCATTAACTCTTTCGGGACTGGTGTACTATTAATAGTAAATGTCTTTTAATTGAGTATTATTTTGTTTTAACAAATACTTTTGTTTTGTTTACATATAGTAATGTTAGTATATGCCTATGCATTTACTGTATGGCTTCTTTAACGTTTAGGCATTTAGTAATAATAATAATAATAATAATAATAAATATTTACTTAATTCTCATTGCACCGTTATTTTAAACATATAATCTTTAAATTAAAAATTAAGGTTATTTTTCTGAAAGAATAATGTATAATGAAGAGCAAAAATATTAGAAATAAGTTAAATCTTGTTGTAATATAATATTTTCTAAACATCTCCTGAAACTCTTCCTTAGCCTATTTTCAGATGAATATGAATTAAATAGACCGCAAAACAACTACGTTCGTTATCTTTCAGACAATGAAATATTCGTTAAACACTAATTAATCTATTTGGATAGCTAGTGTTAAAGTTATTAACGTAAAAGTAATTTTTTCTAAAAATTAAAAAAAAAAAATAGATCCGAAGGAGTTTATTATATAACTTCACTTAAAATAAAAACCTTAAACCCTTTTTATTTAAAAAGCAAAACTTTAATTTCAAATACACACATTCAAAATAAAAATATTACATAAATTTAAAATACATACCTTGCCTTCCACTAATTTTCTTTAAAATACGTAATACTGATAATAATATCATAGCACTTTATTTAAACTTCAAAGCATTGTTATTAAATCATACATGTAAAAAAATAACTACTATTGGCTGGAAAGGAAAAAAAAAAAGTTACTCGATAACATAAAAGTACCGAAAATAGAGTTTAGCTTTGCTTTTAAACTCGATAGAGTTGATTTGCTGCATAAATCCTGGGAAATTCATGCATTCCAAATATATCCCCTCATCCTCCTAATTTTATATATCTATTTTACAAAACTTCCAATTATGAGAATACCTTAAAATTATCAAAATTTCCTGTCTGCTAAAGGTAAGGGTTTACTTTCGGCAATCTGTGGTAAATTAATTTATAGCCATCCACGTTCCATAACAAAAAGTTTGCTGTAAGTGCTAGTTACCTCTCAAAACTTGTTCCATATCATGTGTATCGTAAAAAAGTTATGTAAAAAAATTTAATTTTACCTGCCAGATATTTATAACTCATTAAATATTTCCCTGTATTTAGAATAAATTCTTTAATAACCTGTAATAATATAGATTAAATTTTCAACGCTCTCAAGAATAGAAACAGTGTTTGTTGTTTTATTTAAAGGAATTACTAACGCAACGTATGCATTTAAAGTAAGCAAGTTTTTTTCATTTTCTTATAAAGAAAAATTCATAGACATACCGCTCTCTCTGCTTTATTTGAATTTCCTAAATAGGAAATTTAATAAAACGGCTATGAAGATTATTTGTTGCTAAGCAACAGCAAGCAGTGAATGATTTCTTAATTCGAAAAGATAAGGTTAGAGAATAGGCTATAAAATATTTAAAAATCTATGGGTTTCTGTCTCTCTTTCTTGCTCGATATGTTTTTTTCAGGAGGGGGGGGGGAGCAATAATTAAGGTGTCGTCATTAAAAAATAACGTTATGTTAGATTAACCAGCATTGAAATGAAACAGAGGTACAATTATACTATCAAATATTGATAATCTCTACTGCAATTTTTTTTTAACTTCTAAGCATCTCATATTTTCAATTTTTACACCTTCGTAAAGGGGAAAAAAAAGTAATTTTAATAGTTATTTGTTTGAAAACTGTGTCTCAATTTGTTTTTAAGACTTTTTTTTTTAGTTTTTAATGCTTTTTCTTTAATGGTGGCAACTGGAGTCCTCAATTTCTTTTGAAAGTAAACGGAAAATAGTTGTAAAATGCCAGATTACTGTATCTTTTTGTTGTCATTTTCACATAAAAATATAATTTTACATAAAAATTGCAAGGGTGCATTAGAAAAAATATTTTTCTAACCTCAACAACTCGATATTTTTTGAGACATTTTTAAACTTAATTTTAAAAGTAAAAACATGAAACTTGCTGCGGTAATTTTTGAAAAGATGCATAAGAGGCTGCTTGATTTCAGAGTCTGCATGGGATACCCACACATCATAGCAGTTTACGTACCCAATCTTATTTAAATGATTATTCTCTGTACGTTTTGGAATATTTAATCTATGTGATAATTTTTGCATTCTGTATTGTGGATTTCCCATGTCAGTTTATTGTATGAGTTCCTCATTTACAGATGATGGTCCTCCCAGAACGAGTATCGTCATCGAGACAGAAATTTCCAGACTTAAATTTCTCAAACCACTGTCGAACTGTGTTATCTGAAATAGCACTTTGTCCGTATGCAGCACAAATTTTAAGAGAAGTCGGACAAGCATTTTTACCTTTTATAAAAATTATATGACGAAAATTAAATTTTTGCTTCCCCAAACTTACAAGGAAGGTCTCCATACGGGCAGACTCAGAAAATTCTAAAAGAAATACAGAACATTCTTCTCGTGTGGATATATATGTTTATAAAAAAAATTCGGCGGAATCCCTTTAAAACGTTCGTAAAAATATAATGAACATTTCGTTATTTGGCGATTTATCACCGGTTAGCGACGAAACAAAATTTCAAAAAATATCTTTATATGTCAAATACTTTTTAAGGTAAAAATATTTCATGCTGAACTTGTATTAAAAGAAATATATATTTAAATAACTTTAGTTTTGACAGTTTTAGTTTGTTTAGTTTTATTATATATATACTGAAAGTTAACTGTGAAATTTTATGTATTAAAAAAATTAAAATCATTTCAATCTCAGAATGAAGTTTAAATGAGCACTGTCGATTCAACTCAGTTGCTATTGAAATAAAAACTTCTCCGGTATTGGAACGTATTACTGCAACATTCTTCATCTGTTCTTTATTTTGGAATACGCTTAAATCTACGAAAACATTTTTTATACATAAAATTATTTTTACAGTTTTAAAATTAAGTAACAGCAGCAACAAGCAACATAAATATATACTGCAAAAAGGAAATATACGTAATAAACTCCCTAACTGTTTAAATTCATAAATACCATTTGAACACATTTTAAAATCTATTGATAAAGAATTTTCAGTTACATTAAAATCGTTTGCTTTTTTCGAGGAAATGTACTGCTCGCAAAATCTTGGGACGTTTTCGTGTTTTCACGCCAAATATTCGAAAGTATTTTATTTTTTTTTTACAGTGTTTCTACTATATACTAAATTGGACTGGTCCTTTATTACAAACATAAATAGTTTAATTAGTATTTTTTTTCAAAAAATTCCGAGTATGCCCAGTATGGAGACCTTCCTTGTTAGCACAGCACTGAAACAAAAATTATGCGACAATACAAGTAAGAATCATGTTAGCGCACGCAGAAAAAACTGAATATACATCTCTGGCTCATTAGAAGTTACACGTTATTAGTAGTAGCAAAATAACTGGTCGAAACCGAGCATCGCTTTGAACTTTCCGAGAGGCCAAATAATAATATTAATATGTAGCATATTTTTTGAAATGTTACATTATGTGTCTTTTTTAGGAAAAGTAACGAATTATGTTTTATAAATTTTTTATGAAAATGCATACAAGCAATATAAGGTACTGTTGAATAAAAAAAAAAAAAAAAAAAAAAAAAAAAAAAAAAATATGTGTCATGTTTTTAAAAACTTCAAAAACGCATAACGAAAATATGTCTATACTGTGATAGCCTTTTACTATGGAAATAATGTCTGAACACATCATATAATATTAAGGAATAACTTGATTTATGTTGTATATTAAATTTTTATGAAACCCATATTAAAAATAAGGTATTTCTAGATTACAGTGTGCGTAAATTTTAAAAGTCCTTAAAAATAAATATTTAAAACAGAATTTACAATTTCTTCCAATAAGGCACGTTCAGCTTTGGAGAAATTTAATATGGGTTTAGAATATAGCAACCAATCCTTCTGGGGCTCTTTTAGTTTCGTCGAAAAGCCAGAACATTCTCACACTTCCTGAATATTTAACACCTGGTTTCTCATTTTCCACTTTATTCTTAGCTATATCCACCCCCCCTCTCCCCTCTCTTTTTTCCAACCGCAAAGCCCTGTTTCTCGAAACTCAAAAACATTTTTAATTTAACCCTTAAAAAAGCAATTTTTAGACACTTTTCCAATTTCCACGTACGGAACGGACGAAATACTGAAATAACCCGGCTGATTAACCGTTGCTTAGCAACTTCCATCTTTTCGCAGGATTATTTTCGACAAGACGGATTCAGTTTATAACTGTAATTTCTGAATTCCAAAGTCATTAATTATATGCAGAACTGGAGTTGATGGTTTAAAACGGCAAGCTTGTAAAATTTGGGGGGAAGAGGGGGGGGGATTAAATAAGAAAAAAAAAAAAAAAACAAGGCGCGTGGAGTGTAGTACGATAAATGAAGCTGTATTAAGTTGAAACAAGTTTAGTTATTCCTTTAAGTTATAAATCAATGCATTGTGGAATTCTTATGCAAAACATAGCAACTTTTAAATTCTTTTCTTCTAGCATTGGCATTTTTGAAATAAAGCGATATCAAAAGTATGTTTAACAAGGAACAAATCATGCATTATGTAATAAATTGCAACATTAAATTTAAAACAAGCTAAAAATCAATATTTAGTTTCTTATTTATTATTTAAAAAAAAAAAATCATTTCAAGATATTATATTGCCATTTAAAATTTTATAAATGGATCTTTTTCAAAATGATTAATACTGAGTTATAGAATAAATAAACAAGTGCAGGTTAGAATAAATGAACGAGAGGGGGCACAAGTTTGCACGTCGAAAATAGTGACCATACAAAAAAATAATGTGTCATATGTTTTTTATAATTCGAATAGCGTATAACGAAAAAAAAAAAAAAGTCTCTACTGTGATATCATTCTACTATGGTAATAAGACCTGAAGATATGATACATTAAATTTTTAAGAAAATTATATTAAAAATTAAGGTATTTCTAGATTACAGTGAGCTTGAATTTTAAAAGTCCTTAAAAGTAAGTATTTAAAACAGAATTTGCGATTTCTTCCAATAAGCCGCGTTCAGCTATGAAGAATTTGAATATGTGTTTGGAATATAGCAACCAATCTTTCTGAGGCTCTATTAATTTCTTCCAATAAGCCACGTTCAGCTATGAAGAATTTGAATATGGGTTTGGAATGTAGCAACCAATCTTTCTGAGGCTCTATTTGTTTCGCCAAAAAGCCAGAACATTCTCACACATCCTGAATATTTACACACATCCTGAATATTTATCACACATCCTGAATAGCGGCAAATGAGATATCATTTGCCGCTTTATTCTTAGCTATACCCCCCCCCCCCTTTCCAAAGCTCTATTCCCCAAAACTGAGAAACATTTTTAATTTAACCCTTCAAAAAGCAATTTTTAGAGATTTTTCCAATTTCCACGTACGGAGCGTGCGAAATACTGAAAATAACCCGGCTGATTAACCGTTGCTTACCAACTTCCATCTTTTCGAAGGATTTTATGAAAATCATATTAAAAATAAGGTATTTTAGATTACAGTGTGCGTAAATTTTAAAAGTCCTTAAAAGTAAATAATTAAAACAGAATTTACAATTTCTTCCAATAAGGCACGTTCAGCTTTGGAGAAATTTAATATGGGTTTAGAATATAGCAACCAATCCTTCTGGGGCTCTTTTAGTTTCGCGAAAAGCCAGAACATTCTCCCACTTCCTGAATATTTAACACCTGGTTTCTCATTTCCCACTTTATTCTTAGCTATATCCACCCCCCCCCCCCTCCTTTCTCTTTTTTCCAACCGCAAAGCCCTGTTCCCCGAAACTGCGAAACATTTTTAATTTAACCCTTCAAAAAGCAATTTTTAGACACTTTTTCAATTTCCACGTACGGAGCAGACGAAATACTGAAATAACCCGGCTGATTAACCGTTGCTTAGCAACTTCCATCTTTTGGCAGGATTATTTTCGAGAAGACGAAGTCAGTTTAAAACTGTAATTTCTGAATTCCAAAGACATTAATTATATGCAGAACTGGAGTTGATGGTTTCAAAATGCAAGCTTATAGATTTTTATTTTTTATTTTTTTTATTTGGGGGGGGGGGGGATTAGAAAAAAAAAAAACAAGGCGTGTGAAGTGTAGTACGATAAACGTTCAGTTATTACTTTAACTTATAAGTCAATGCATTGTGGAATTCTTATGCAAAACATGGCAACTTTAAAATTCGTTTCTTCTAGCACTGGCATCTTTTAAATAAATCGATATCAAAAGTATGTTTAACAAGGAACAAAATATGCATTATGCATAAGTTGCTACATTAGATTTAAACAAGCTAAAAATCAATCTTCGATTTGCAATTTCTTTCTTTCTTTTTTTATTTATTTATTATTTTAATTATTTCAGGATATTGAACCACATTACCATTTAAAATTTTATAAAGTGATCTTTTTCAGAATGATTAATACTGAGTTTGCGCGTTTTGATATTTTGAAAATGTTTAGAACAAATGAAAAAAAATCAAAGTTAGAAAAAATGAATGAGAGAAGACACAAGATTGCACGTCGCAAAAAAGAGATCATACAAAAAAATGTGTCATGTTTTTAATAATTTGAATAACGTTTAAAGAAAAAAATATCTATACTGTGATATCTTTCTACTATGGTAATATGTCCTTAGGAAATAATAGGTTAATTTTTTAATGAAAATCATATTAAAAAATAGGGTATTTCTAGATTACAGTGTTCGTAAATTTTAAAAGTCCTTAAAAGTAAATATTTAAAACAGAATTTACAATTTCTTCCAATAAGACATGTTCAGGAGTGGAGAAATTTAATATGGGTTTGGATATAACACCAATCCTTCTGGGGCTCTTTGAGTTTCATTAAAAAGCTATGAACATTCTCACACTTCCTGCATATTTAACAACTGGTTTCTCATTTTCCGCTATATTCTTAGCTATAACCCCGCCTTCCTTTCTCTTCTCCTATCTTTCCCAGCCGCAAAGCTCTGTCCCCCGAAACTGCGAAACATTTTTAATTTAACTCTTCAAAAAGCAATTTTTAGACACTTTTCCAATTTCCACGTACGAAGCGGGCGAAGTACTGAAATAACCCGGCTGATTAACCGTTGCTTAGCAACTTCCATCTTTTCGCAGGATTATTTTCGAAAAGACGAATCCAGTTTTAAACTGTAATTTCTGAATTCCAAAGTCATTAATTATACGCAGAAGTGGAATTAATGATTTAAAAGTGCAAGCTTGTAGAATTTTGGGGAGATTAAAATAAATAAATAAATTCAAAAAGAAAAGAAAAAAAAAAAAAAAAAAAAAAAAAAACAAGGCGCGTGAAGTGTAGTACGATAAACGAATGTTGAAGGAAAGTTAGTTATTCCTATTCTTATGCAAAACAGGGCAACTTTAAACTTTTCTTCTAGCACTGGCATTTTTGAAATAAAGTGATATCAAAAGTATGTTTAACAAGGAACAAATCATGCATTATGTAATAAATTGCAACATTAGATTTAAACAAGCTAAAAATCAATGTTCGTTTTCTAATTTATTTCTTTTTTAAAAAAATCAATTCAGAATACTAAACCACATTACCATTTACAATTTTACAAAGAGATTTTTTTCAAATTGATAAACATTGAGTTTAGGCATTTTGATATTTTGAAAATGTTTAGAGTAAATGAACACATGTCCGAGAAGCTAATTCTTCACTGCACAATTTTTCTTTCTTTTTCTTTTCTTTTTTTTTTTTTTTTTTTGGGGGGGGGGGGAATTTGTATATCGATCTTATAATGAGAAAAATAGAAAAATAAATCTTTCAATATTTCAATTAAAATTTGATATTTTATGGCATGTACCCTACATACACAATTAGGGTTTTTTAATATTATATTGCTACGTTTTACAATTAACTGGGCTTAAATTAATTCTCTTATCTGCTTAAAACTATTCAAATTTCTTTATATTAACATTTTAAAATAGTCAGTGAAAATAATGAAAGCAAATTTTGCCTTAATAGCTTGATCGGAAATTTTTTAGTTTCCGAAAAACAAATTATAATTTTTTTGTCAATTGCAACCACTTGACTCGGACAAAATAAATGTTATTCCATTCTTTAGATTGCTTTTAATCAGATACAGAGATCATATTGGTCAAATTTATGGTAAATAATGAGAATTAGAGTACTTTTATTTATGTTCCAGATATGGCACACGGTGCAGTGAAGAGTTAAGAGGTGACACATGTTTGCATCTAAAACAAAAGAGGTCCTACTAGAGGTCTGCACGGGCCAACATTTCCAGGCCCGAGCCCAGACCGATCCATAGAAAAAGAAATCGACCCGGCCCGAACGAATAAACCCGAACGAACGGCCCGGTCCGGTCCGATATAACAGTTAAAAACACGACCCGAGCATAATTCTATCGATCTTTGTTTTTCAGAAATTTAATTTTGAAATCGGGGTCTTATATGCTGGGCACACTGTATATATGGAGTAAGGTTCAAAGCTTTCTGATGAACATTCCCTCAAACATTTCTGGTGCGTATTTTGGAGTTTTACGAACGAATTAAATGGATTTATATAGATTCATATGAAGATAATTGCCTTATTTTTCGTCAATTATTGCTTATCCCATTTTAGTCAAATCTTAAAAATAACTTTGTATTTTCATAAAAATAGATAACAGACTAAAAAAAGATAACATGCTATTTTAAATCAAAAACCACGTTACAAATTAAAAGAAAAAAAATGATTTTGATAACAAAAAGACAAATCTCTCCTCCCCTACAGATATTTTATGACATCACGTGCCAGACCCCCCCCCCCCCTTAAAAAACGTTATATATTCACAACTCCTAAAGACAGATGCTTCTACGGGTAAATAAATGCTTGGGACCATATCCAATATTTATACAAATTCTGCCATGCAGTCCAGTATATAATATGTAGAATTTACACATACCATGTAATATACTAAAAAAATAGCTAGCAAGTTATTAAATGCTTAACCACAGCACAAAATACACTTCTGGCAATCGTAACCGAATTCTTTTTTAAGTCTCTGTTAAAAAAAAAAAAAAAAAAAAAAAAAAAAAAAAAAGAAAAAAAAAAAAAAACTAAATGCCACTCACATCATATTTTATTGAAAACATGTTTCAGTGTACTTCGGTGCTCATTTTTTATTTCATTTATGTTTAAAATGTATAACATTATTAAAATGTAACAAAAAAAAAAAATGAATGCCTGTAATTTTTTGTACCTCCGGTAAACGAACTATAAATGCTATTTATTCTATACTCCTTACAAGGAAGGTCTCCATACGGGCATACTCAGAAAAATCTGAAAAAATTACAGAATGTTCTTCTCATATAGTTATATATGTTTATAAAAAAAATTTCGGCGGAACCTCCATATAACGTCCGTAAAAAAATAATAAAAAATTTGTTTATTTGGCGATTTATCTCCGGTTGGCGAAAAAACGAAATTTTGAAAAATACGCTTTTACGCTTCGAATACTTTTTAAAGAAAAAACTTTTTATGTTCAATTTATTTAAATAAGTTTAGTTTAAGTAATTTTAGTTTTGCATTTTTACTTTACTTTAAGTGTAATTTTGTCATATACGTTTATATGTACTTATAACAAAATGAAATTAATATATTTTATCATTTAAAACACAATTTAAATTGATTAAAATTGTTCCAAATTGAAAAATACACTGTTAAAAATCTGCTGCATTTTGTTGCAATGCACTCCCTTGCGTGTATAGAAAACGGTTACTTGGCCGTGAAATGGAGCTTTCTCATTGGTTGGAATAGAGATATTATATACAAGCGGTGGAGTGCGTTGCAACAAAATGCAGCAGATTTTTAACAGTGTATGACACGGTCAATTCACAGTGCTATGGAGAATTCTCATTGGTCAGAAGAGAGATATTCTATAAAAGTAGTGGAGTGACGTTGCAGTAAATGCTGCAGATTTTTAACAGTGAAGTCAATTAAAATCAATTTTCAGATTCGTTAAAATCGTCTGCTTTTGGCGAGGAAACGCACTGCTCGCCAAATCCCGCGTCGCTTTCAGCTTTTCACGCCAATTATTCCAAACTATTTTATTTTTTTACATATCTAATAATGTAATTCCGCCGCTAATTTTCACTGATCCTTTATTACCTACATGAGTAGTTTAATTCGTATTTTTTTCAAAAAATTCTGAGTATGCCCCCAATGGAGACCTTCCTTGTTAGATGATGTTGTAATTGACTACTGATGTTGTAATTGACTTCAATGATGCACATTAGTCTCAAACTGTTTGAAAATCATAACATCAATAAAATACATTACAAACGATTTTTCCTCTCAGACCACACGGAAATATTTTGTGTGGTCCTGTAAACAAACTACAAAAACTATGCACTTTACTTTCAATACAAACTTTCTGTGCTAAATGACAATAGTAAATTAAGATAATACTTGGAAATCCCTAATACATTTATGAGAATTAGAACACGGCCAGAGACACAAATGGAAAAATTGAATTCATAAGCACTTTTCAAGTATGTTGAAAAATGCTAAAAGCAGACTTTTTATTTGTTATTATTATTATTATTATTATTATTATTATTATTATTATTATTATTATTATTATTATTATCTTCTTTTCTAACCAAAATTCAAAACAAAACATTACTTTTGTTTTGCAGTGGTTTTTAAGTGGTTGGAGAAAAAAAGATCTATAAAAACAATGTAATAATTTATATTTAATAAATCAATATGGCATGATCTCTGATAAAAGCATGCTTTGTTTTAAGAGATAAGTTTTAAAAAAATATATCCTCAATTATATTTTATAAAGTAAAAATATTACCGAAAGAAAATGCAACTCTTTCAATTCTCTTTCAGTTTTGTTATCTCTCTTTTTGAGTCAGTCCCATACTTTTAGAAAAATGCGGAATTACTCATCTTGGTTTCCCTGGCAACGTTTCAGCTACTTGGATAATTTATATTTCAATTGGAAGAACGAAATAACATGATTATTTAAAAGATTTATGTTCATTTTATTTAAATTTTAAATTATTTGTCGATATGCGCAGATCTTTCATTTTCTTTATACAGATAAAAAGAAAATGAAAGAGTATCTTATTTCAAAATAACAAGAAAGGAAAATCTGCATTAAGCATAGATTATGAAATATGTTCCAACATATTTAGAATACTTTAGCAACACTGTTTGTGTAAACTATGACATCTAAGAAGGAAGGCCTCCTTTTTGGGCAATGTTTTGAGTAGAAAGTCTATTTAAAAAAAAAATACTTTATGCTGTTTGGCAAGAAAAGACGATAGCAGCATGCGATTTGGCGAGCAGCACTTTTCCTCGCCAAAATCAAACGATTTTAAAGCATCTGAAAACTATTTGTATTTGATTTTTAAAATTCGTGTAAATATTATTTAATGAATTTACAATTAAACATTTAGAGAGTTTAATACATATTATTTTTATATCGCATATTTATGCTGATTGTTGCTTTAATTAAATTTATCACTGTGAAAAAATTTTATATATAAAAAATATGTTAATATTGAAAAATCTATTTTCATATATTTAAGAGTAAATTAAAACTAGTTGGATGTGTCAATCCCAAAACTTTCTTCTATCTCATAAGTATATTTTAATATTTTAAAAAAAACGTGGTGACCCCATAGTTACCCGCTATCAAATTTCCTCGAACATTTGACCTAGCCTAATGAGATTCTGGTATCCGAAAAGCCTAAAACGCAAAATTTAATTAACATTCTGAGAAAATGAACTTAGTAGTGCCTCATGTTGGATAATTTATACTAAAACCTAATAAGCATCTATTTTTGTCAAGACCTAACAGAATCTGAAATTTGATGGAATTTTGTCCATTAGTTCTTGAGATATAGTTATAACAAAAAATTTGCAAAACGTAGCACAGCAACACCATATCTTGGACAATTTATGCCAAAACGTAAAAAAGCGTCTAATTATGTTATGGTGTAAAAGAATCTGAAGTTTGATGAAATTCTGTGCATTAATTCTTGAGATATAGCTAGTTTTAAAAAAAACCGTGTAAAATATAGCACAGCAGCACCATCAGTTGAAGGATTTATAACAAAACGTAATCATCGTGTAATGTTACATGTCATTTTGTAACAAAATCTGAAGTTTGATGAAATTCTGTGCGTTGGTTGTTGAGATATAGCTATCGGAAAAATCGTGTAAAATGCAGCATAGCTGCACCACCTGTTGTAAGGTTAATACCAAAATGTAATCAGCGTCTAATTATGTTATATATTCTAGTGTAACAGAATCTAAAATTTGATGAAGTTCTCTGCATTAGTTCTTGAGATATAGCTATCGCAAAAATCGTGCAAAATGTAGCATAGCAGCGCCACCTATAGGGCAGTTCACACCAAAACCTTATCAGCGGCTATGTATCTCAAGGTATTGCGGAATCTGAAGTTTGGTGAAATTCTGTGCATTAGTTCTTGAGATATAGCTATCATGAAAATCATGAAAAACGTGGCATAGCAGCGCCACCTGATGGCCAATTTACACCAAAACTTAATCAGCGTCTATGTATATCAAGGGGGTACAGAATCTAAAGTTTGGTGAAATTCTGTGCATTAGTTCTTGAGATATAGCAATCTTGAAAATCATGAAAAACGTAGTATAGCAGCGCCACCTGCAGGTCAATTTTCACCAAAAACCAATAGGCACTAATTCATATCAAGGTCTAACTGAATATAAAATTTTATGAAATTTCGAGCATTAGTTCTTGAGATAGAGCGCCCACAAATTTTTTGTCACATACGGACAGACAGACGGACAGACTCACAGACAGACATTTTCTAAAAATAGTCAAAACGTGTTCAGGACCTTCTAAAACGTATAAATCCGTCGAAAACCGGAAGTCGAAAATTTTCATGAATCCAATACTTTCTTCTTGTAAAGATAGAAGAAAGTAATAAGACGAAAGCAATAGTTATATATTCAATATCTGTGGAGTTTTTGTTTCCATAGCAACAAAATTTAAGTGGCAGTGCTCAATTAAACTTAATTTGAGATTGAAGCAATTTTAATAAATTTAAATTTCATTTTAATAAGGTAGAACCCGTCGAATTTCTAAGAAATAATATGTTTTAAGTAGGAAATTTTTCATTGATTTATGGGTGATTCTACGATAAGAGGAAATTTGTACGGCAATCCGTTTAAAACAGATTTTTTATTCTATTTTTTGCAATGAATCGCATCATCTTAATATACTTTATTAAATAACATCACGATTGAATGCCTAATTAAAACACATTTTTCTGAAATTTCTTAAAAAGTCTTAGAAAGTCTCTACCCTGGCATGTCCCCTTGCTGGTTTCAATTTAACTTCAAACAATACAAATATTTTTTTCATCAGATGCTTAGCTAAAGTATGTTTAATTGGAATTTAAGTAATTATACTTACGTATTATAAAATAAAAAATAAAATAATTTCGTTAATTTCAAATAATTTTTAAAATTAACTTTTGTCCCGCTTTTTTTGTGTATCTACCCTGTCAAATTTCGTTCCGCTGAAACAAATTTAAATTCAAGGATGGCTATATCGGAAGTAGCGCTTAAGGACATCTATCGGCTTGAAGTTAGCAATACTAAACGCGCAAGCCATTTAAGCGTCGCCATTTTTAGTTGTTGCGACGCGACCGTGCGGTGTAGTGGTTTCGCGCGGTGATCGTGTATCTCCCCTGGTGAGTCACAAAACTTATAATATTCATTTAATTCAATTGCATTTACTGCCCTAATTAAACAATACGGTAATAATTAAAGTGAAATACACAATTAACCCAAAAACTAATTCAGTCAGTTAAAAAATTTGAATTTACATGAAAATGTCTCTCCCCTGCCGTATTTTCCCTGGCAAGATAACTGCCAGGGGAGTGAGTCACTGACCAGAAAAAGTTATAAAATATGTATAAAGTGACTTGCCCTTATATGAAAAAGTAAATAAACGGGACAAAAATCATAATTTAAAGGTTTTTGATCAAACTCAAACTTTTCTTTTTGGCCGAATCCTCTATGTTTTTGAAACCTCTTATCGTAGAATCACCCTTATAATAAATCTAGGATATTAGTAACAATAAAATATGCACCTTATTTTGGTAAGTCTAACTCTTAAACAGATTATGTAACTTAAAGTTGACCAAATGCTATTCCCATAAAACTCAGTTGTAGAAATTTTTTTAATTAAAATTCAATTGTATAAGGCAAGCAGTATAATACAATGAAGATCAGGTGTTATTGTACAATTACCAGTAAGACTTTTATACTTAGTATTCCAAAATAAAAAAATAATCAAATTTATTCCACTCTGATTCAGTCATGGAATTTTTACCCCGTGAAATCTGAAATTGACATCATTTTCACCATTTCGCAACTCTCGTATCCGTATTCACTTTTTAAAAGAATTGGTATTTTAATTTGATCATTTTAAAATCATTTTAATTCAAAATTTGAAGTCTCGGCTGTTATTAGCTGGAAACAAATGCTAAAAATATTTATATTCTTTTAAATGTAAATGAAAATTTCTGATATAATATGCATGCAATAAATACGATAGACAATATTCCTTTGACGTCATATAAAGTAATGACGCTCATTTCAGCTTCTACTGAAGACAGATAAATATTTGAAAATATTAATTATCATTTATTTATAAGTATTTAGAATGTACCGTAACGTATCATATTTGCTAACGTATATAATTTCAAAACTTTTCACTTTTTATGACAAAATGGCAACAAAAAGATTCAGAAATCTGATTTTTTCTCCTTTACTTTAAATAGAAATGAAGTATTTCTGTTGCCACGATCACAAAAATGGCATTGAAAACTACAAAATAATAATAATCTCTATAAATAAAAGGAATTCTGAGGATAATTAATTAATTGAGGCACAGGGGAAAGCAAATCTTGGCAATGCGCCAACTCGGTCCAGAGGAAGCAAATCTTGGCAATGCGCCAACTCGGTCCAGAGGTATAAAAGCAAGATAGAAAAAAACGCGCAGGTCTGTGCATTCAAGTACAACCACCCATATGTATATGCTGAAAGTTTGTTCTGACGCTCACCCGACGCACGTGGAGTGCCGATGGTCCGGGGAGAGTCACCGGGGGATCCGTCGCCAGCTGAGAGAGAAGCGTAGAGTCACCGGGGGATCCGTCGCCAGCTGAGAGAGAAGCGTACCATACACATAAATTATTAAATAAACCTTCAAATTAAGCCCGGCGAAGCGGGCTGGGTATGCTAGTAATAATAATAATAATATCTCAAAAATAAATTAAGATACAGTTTTCAAACAAATTGTATTTAAAGGACATTTTTTCTCTATACGCCGTAGCAAAAATTGCAAAACTGAAATTTCATTTCAAATTTTAAAATGTTGCCATTCGAAAAATGACGTATGCGTTACGCAGAGATAGGTTTTGGCCTTTTTAATATAGATACATAAAAACTCATAGTTAACTTTCATGACAAAACTATAATTAAAACAGACTAAAACTGGCAAATCTAAAGTTATCTAAATTTTGTCTTTAAAAAGAAGTTCAACATGAAACATTTTCACTTTAAAGCAGCAATCCCAAACTATGGGTCTCGGAGGCTATTTTAGTGGGTCGCAGATACAATCGAGGTTTGTCACAAAAATATATTTTGTATTTCAACTGTTAAAAACATATAACAATTTCAATAGCAAGGGAAATTTCAAAGGATTCCTTCAAATTTTCAATTTTCTTTCAAAGGATTCCTTCAAATTTTTCAATCTTCAAATTTTTCCTTCAAATTTTCAATTTTAAGGGAAATTCCTAAATATCCATGTGAAGAAATATACGAGCAGAATATCCATAAAAATCTAAAATGAGCTTTGAATTTCTTGATGGAGTTCAACACAAAGTACTCGTGTGAACATGCTTATTGTACTTGGCTGTTTTTAAAAAACAAGTAAAGAAAAAACTGTGCGTCGAGAGTGAATTAAGGTTGAAATTAACAAGTTTTAATGCTTGTATAGATGTTTACGTCGGTAAAAACCAGTGCCAGAAAATGCACTGATTACAAAGTTATGTTTTGATCGTAATTAAATGTATTTTTAATTATCTTTCTAGTCTTTGTGTTGTGTTAATTATTATTCCAATTACGAACATTGGAATTACGAATTGTTGCTTTCGTTGATAGTGTATTCTTCGTACGAACATTCTGCCTATTTCGTAGAATAAGATAGTTGATAGCTTATAGATCTCACATAGCAATGTCCATTTTGATATACACCACTATATTAAATGGGTTGCGATTTTTTTTTTTTTTTTTTTTTTTTTTTTTTTTTTTTTTTACCTAGAGGTGGGTTGCGTACCAATAAAGTTTGGAAATCGCTTGCTTTAAAGAGTATTTGACATTTAAAAAAGTATTTTTGAAGTTTCATTCTATTGCTAACCGCTGATAAATTGCCAAAAAACGAAATTTTCATTATTTTTTTTTTTACGAAATCTCTTCCGATTTTCCGCCGATTTTTTTCTAAATAAACTTGTTAATTCTCGTGAAAAAAAAAATCTATGTATTTTTTCAGATTTTTTGAAGTATGGCCATATACGGACCTTCCTTGTTGGTCAATTATTTGGAAAACCTATAACACATTTGAAAACATAATTTAAGCAATTATGACATTCCAAATTCTTTTGTCAATCCTGTATATGATTTATAGATTTGTATATATACAACATAGTATGAAAAAAAGGGAATCTAATTAAGAAATGCATAACACAGTTGAAAATTCTCTTCAGTAATTGCCATCAATAAGCGGAAATATACTGTTTTCAGTGTAGCCCTGTGTATATCTTCTATAGAATCTAAATAGTAATGCGAAAAATTACTTAATATATTTGTGCGTGAATTTTGTTTTTCTCAAATTTATTAGTAAAATGACTTTAAAATGTTGCAAATTGAACTGGAAAAATACTAATACAATTAAAACTAAAAAAACTTTTATTTATTTTTTCAAAACCATAAACATACTAATTATGGGAATATGCATAATATTTGTAATGGTATAATACGCATAATTATATGTTTTGTCTAAATTTATATAAAGAATGTTTTTAAATTATGTATATCATACTGCAATTAGTATTTTTATGAATTACTAAAAAATACGGGTGTTTCTAAATAAATATCAAGAGTTGAAGCCTGTGTTTGCCAATAAATAAAAGAGAAAGAATGTGGTCACTTGTTTTATTGATAAGAATTTTTATTTATACATCATTCTTCTCTCATTCTGGGTAAGTGCAATAAGACTGTATTACTGTTGAATGCATTATGTAACAAAATGCTACAATAAAATATTTTTAAATAGTAGCTATTTTTTTTCTGTGTTATCATAAAGTGACATTTGATTGGTTTCTCTTCAGATGAATCAATAAAGTATGCGAAAAATAAATATAACGAGTTTTTTGTATATTACTCGAAACAACAGAAAATAAATTGTGAAAATAATAATAATAAAAAAAAATTATACTTTGACTTATTTTTTACGATATCCTTACGGAAAAGTGAGAAAAGGGGTCGAAAAATACCAAAAAAAAAAAAAAAATCATAACGTTATATTTGCACAATCCTTTATAATAATCCTATATGGAACTTCAGAATGAGGAATTACATAACAATCCATTACAAATGATTAAAAATTGCGAATCTTAAATACCCAGCGAATAGGGGGAAAGATAGTTTCCCTAGATAATTTTCGAAATCAAACTGTTGAGAGGAAAAATAAATCTTTATCAAATGAATTAAATACGTTTTTCATTTTAGAAAAGAATTCTATCGTGACTGGCAAGGAAACTGATATTTCATACTTTTTTTAAGGTAGCTTCTACAAGTAGACCTACAGTAGACATTTTCATTTCGTATCTGTGTACGTATGTTGTACTTTTACATTATTAAATGTTTTTTACTATTATCATTATTCTATTCAAGCTGTTAGGAGGAAACAGCCCAGATAATCATTTCATCAAGTACACTGATGAAAATCTAGGATTAGTTAAATCTCGATTCATATATTAAAACGCAATCGATCTGCCATGTTTTATCTTGGTAGAAAATACCTAAAATACCGATTTTAACGGTTGACTCATAGGTTTACCATTATGTTTACCTGCTCCCAATCCTCCATGTTTACATACTTTTGGGTGCAGGAAAATACGATAGTAAACATACCAGTCAACCGCTAAATTCGGATTTTTAGATATTTTCCACCAAGATAGACTTAACAGACCGATTGCGTTTTAATGTACAAATCAAGGTTTGACTAATAGTAGATTTTAATCCATGAACTCGATGAGGTGATCGTCTGTTCTATACCCTACTGGTCTATGCTTAAAGAATAAAAAGCATACATTACTGCATTAGTTTTTCTAATTCTAAATTCTACACTATTTTCTAGACAATCAACCTGTAATCCGGAAAATTTTGCAAGTTAATCTTTTCAATTACTTAAAATTATACTGTTTAAGATAGAACAATTTTCGAAAATAAAATCGGTTCAGATAAACCCGAATTTCGGATCACCAAAGTTCGGATTAGCAAGATTCTACTGTATATCAATTTCAGTATTTTTGAAATAGCCCAACGGCATTAAAATATATTGTAAAAAAAAATTTCCCCATAAACCATCATAATGTAACAGGATTTTTTTCAGTGCACCTGTAAACTAATCGTAAATGTTTTACAATCCAATTTCAATATCAAATGGTAAAACGCAATAACATACATAAATTGCACCACAATCCAAGTATGTAGTCAAACCGAAAACACAAAGAATTTTCCATTGTGCTGGGAAGTGCTTTTACAGATTATTTTAAATGTGTTATGCGAAATTTATTAGGAGGGAGTTTTAAAAATAAAAAATAGTAAAGAATATTTGATAAATTTCAGTATAATATAGCTTTATTTAAACTTCAAGTAAACACCTGGAAAATATTAAATAAGAAGCTTAAGGAAAAAACAGTTTGGAGTAATCACTTAATGTTATTAACCGCTCTGGAAAAAAAAAAAAAATAAATAAATAAATAAAAATAAAGTAAAAAGCAGATTATTTTGAAAAAATTCAGACGATTTTTTATTTTGTTTGAAACTACTATTTGAAAAAAATATATAAGCATTTATGCTTAATAAAACGTAATGGCGAAAAACCCTCCCATAAGCATATTACATTCTTAAAAGATTATTTCAAAATAATACGCAATTATTTTCTACAAAATATAGTAAGTAGATACTTTTGAAACAAAGTGTAATTGTTTCGAAGATACTTTAGTTTATAGAAGTCATCATAAGGTCAAACAATCGTTCTTTTGAAAAAACCATGGCTATCAAAGAAGATTAATATTATTGCTTCTTCTTCAATTTTGCTATCTTCTTTCTTGAGTCAATTCAGAGTTTCATACAAAAGTGCGGAAGGATTACTCATCTTGGTTTCCTTGGCAACAGAGAAGCTGCTATGATAATTCCTATTTCAATTGAAAAACAAAGCAATAATAATTATTTAAAAGAATCGGATTGAAATTATCCTATATTTTTATTGCTTTTTATGAATTTATGCGGATTAGAAATTTAAAAGCCATTTTTAAAAGTGTTTTGAAGGTTATTTTAAATTTGTAATACAAAAATTATTCCAACAGTATTAAAAGTAAAAAAATGCTAGTGAATTTTTAACATTATGTGTGGCTTTATTTAAATCTTAATAATAATCAATACTATATAAGAACTAGTCGTTGGGGGCCACCGTTATACTTACCCATCATAGATATGCATAATATATGAAAATAAAACATGCTTAAACTATTTATAAAATGCATTGCAATTCCAAAACAAAATTTAAACGCATATTTAAATATTTTTTAATATACCTAGGAATGCTCTATTAATGATTTGCTGGTGAACCCATTTTGACAAATTATATAAAATGCCAAACTACTCAAGTAGAAGCGAATTGCGTAAAAGAAACATCCTTATAACTCCAAAAATGATAATCATATCAACTAGCAGTTTACAGCGTCGGATGAAGCGTCTCATTTCCAATTAAAATATCTTTGAATTGAAATTTGAATGAAATACAGGGTCATGAAAAATTGAAGAATATGGAAAACAGAATTAGAAATATCTCGACAACTAATAATCCGATTGACTTCATTTTCTTCATGCAAAATGTATGCTATTTTATTGCCTTTTACGTCCATTCCTTAAAATAAAAAAAATTCGAAAATTTTTATGTACCTTTCATCAGCACGAATTTTTCGAGAGTCCGAAAAAAATAGTTCCGGATAATCGACGTGATTGATATTAAATAGGCTTCGTCCCATTCTTACATACTAAGTACATACAAAATTTCAAGTCTCTATCTCAATTTGTTCGGGAGATAGAGCGTTTACAGACAGACAGACACACAGACGGAAGGACGGCAATTTTTTTTTTTTTTCTAAAAATAAGTTTTTCAGAATCTCCAGTATCTAAAAAGTGTAATTCCGTCAAAAAAAAATTTTTGATTTTCAAAATGATTGCAAGACTTATCCTATACTATGATGGGTAAGTAATAAGGAATTTAATAAAAAAAATATTTTATATAATAAGTTCAATTTTATTATATTCATTAACATACAGAAAATAAAAGAAACTAACAGAGTATTTTATAGTAATGCAGAATTTATGCTTTTATGTAAGCCAATATTATAAATAAAATGAACATATTTAATCGGAGTGACAAATAGTTGACAGGAGTGACAAAGATAGATTTTTTTTAAAGAGACTATTCTAACAGTAGGGGAGAGTGGGGATACTTGAGCATAGGGGATACTTGAGCCACCCCTATTATCTCTACAGTTGGTTAATTTTTCTTTCTAAAACTGCCAATATGGTAACACATTTATAGTTCTGAACATGTAAAAAAGAAATCACACATCTTGGTACCATTTTGAAAGTATAGTGGTTAATAGTTGTCTTTTCCCTATCTGAAGTAAATATTTGGGTGCATGTTTTTTTTGTTTTTTTTGTAATTAAAGTTTTGTTTAAAGTTGCAACTATATACATAAATTTAATAAGCATAATTTCAATTGTACTTTGAACCTAAAATAGTTCTAATAGCTGCATGCTTTATTTAGTAAAACTCTGGGAAACAAAAATAGTGGTAGTGGGGATACTTGAGCCAGTGAGAGTGGGGATACTTGAGCCATGTCTCAACCATCCCCACTAGAAATTAAACATAGGTGAAACAAACAAAAAATAAAATTCCATCCTTACATTCACTAATAGATTTTTTTCTGGATAAAAGGGAGAATAATTTTTCATTTTATTTATTTTTTTTTCTTAAAAAATAACGACCTAAAAATGTTTAAAAATGTATATTTTTTAAATGAAAATATCCATTTTATTTTTTATTTTGACTAACAAAACAGCGTGTCTAGATAAATTAAACATAGTTTTCAATTTAACTTTTATTAAATTAAAATAACTTTTTAAAACTGTTTTACAGGCTATAATCTCTAATACTTTAATTAACTAGGTCCAACATATTAAAATATTTATTTTTTAATATAACATATTAAGATTAATATTTTATATTGAAATCATAACCGCTGTTGCTGTAATTTTTTTTTAACTAAGAAAATTGAAGAAAAATTGGTAAAAAAAAACGCACAAAAAACAAGAAAAGCAACAAAAATCCCAGTTCAAACTTACCTGCATGGAGCCAAAGAGGAAGACAAAATCTTTCCTGTGAAATCAAAAAAGTGTTTGAAATAGTAGAATGATACATCTGGCTTAAATTCCGACAGCTACTAAATTAAAAGCATGAGTTCGACATTATCATTAGAGGAAAATTCTGTCAATGATGGTGATGATGTGAAAAGAAAACCTTCTATTGATGGTTGGTTACTAATAAAATATGCCAGAAAGAAAACTAAAAATATTTGTTGGATAAGTACTTAATATTTTGAAAATGAAATTTGCCCGAAGAATAGGAGATTCCAAATTTAAATGGCTCTGAACTGAGGGTGTTTCTACCGTCGTTATAACTCAATGTTGAAATTATCCTTCGACAACCAGTTCTAACGACAAAAAATGATCGTATTACTAGTTTTGTTTTCTCAATTGGTCTTGAAGGACTTTATGTTTCATAATTTATCATTCTGTAAAATGTTTGTGCAAAAATAAAGTGAAAAAAATTACTTTTATAGGTATTTTTCCGTAATGGCTCAAGTATCCCTTCACTATGGCTCAAGTATCCCTCCCATGGGGATACTTGAGCCACGATGTAAAACAAAAAATAAACATTTTTTATACATAGAAAAATAGTTCAAAATTAATTGAAAATGGTTTTCAGTTGAAGAAAAAATATCAAATTTTCATTTTCAATATTTTATTTTATTATAAGAAATTATAAAAATTTTTAAAAAATTAAAATTCAAAAAATGGCTCAAGTATCCCCATCTTCCCCTACTCAATTCCTTCAAATTTGTGATTAATTTAAATGTATTATAAATGTGAAAGTGCGTGTAAGCTTTTAGCTGCCCTGCCCTGTATATCAAAACAAAAGTTTTGAAGCCTTAGTGTGTTTCCATATAGGCAGGAACATTTATAAGGTAGCAAAGATTTTAGACTATATTTTATTTACTTTTTTCAAATACATATATGTATTCAATAATTCAAAATTTCATTATTTTAATAGTGAAAAAATGGATATCTTCTCTATAAAATTTAAGTATTTTCTTTATAATTGCCGAAAATTCATGAGCAGCAAACTAATTATCAGGCTCTTTTTTTCGTCAAGCCCCACCAGTGGCCGAGAGGTACAGACCTCTCAACTGGTAGACGGCAGGTGCTGGGTTCGAACCCAATCGCGGCTGTCGGCCTAACCGTTCGGAGTTTTCGTGGTTTTCTTCGAACCTTGCGTAAATACGGGTTAGGTTCCCTTAGAAAGACCCCCACGAAGGGCACTCCCCCTCTGGTCCTATATCCCTAGCGCAGATAATCGGACGACAAAAATAAACCAAACCAAACCTTTTTTTCGTCAAATAAAAGCATCACCAACATTTATGAAAATCCTTGAATTCAGTTATTTTTATATGGGAAGGCATTTTAGAACTGCAGTAAAAGGAACATTGGGGCATTTTTTGAGAGAATATTTACTATCAGATCATTGCCAAACACAAAATCTCACAAGGAGTTCATGGGCATGGTTCACTCACATGGGCCACCAACCTCTAAAAAAGATCATTGCGGATAATGATTCTTGTAACCATTATTTTGATCCCCACTCGTATATTACACATATAATGATCGAATTAAAATAAGTTTTTTTTTTTTTTATTTTTTTTTTTTTTTAAGTCTATAAAAACTGTTTCCAGAAGTACGTAATTCATAATCACAAAATGCCCTACTTAACCTATCAGAGTTTGAAGTAATTTTTTAAAAATATTTTATACATTAACTCATACCTCGCGATGTATTTGGACTTACTTTAATGAAATATGTTTTTTTACGTAATATTCCTTAATCCTTAGTATACATTTTTCTTAACTATCCTCATAAAAAAAGGCGCCGGGAAAAAAATCCAATTAAAAAGAAGTAACATTAAATTTTTGATGGGGAAAAAAAAACTCAGTGCTTTAAGCGTGTTTCTCTGCAAAGCAGAGGTTATTAGCATTTCAAGCACCACTCAATAATAAAGTAGAAAAAAAAAAGCTTTTTAAAAAAATTCCGAAGATTATCATGCGTTCGTCGCCTAGCAACATAGTTGTCGCGTTGAATTCTCCAATACACATGCAATTTCCAACGATGCAACGTTTGGGGGCCATTATAAATATAAAAACCTAGAGTTAGAATTTCGTTTCATCCCATTCATTTCCGCATGTCACTTTTATTTCCGTTGTTTTCACTGTCGCGGACGCAAAATTGATTTCTTCTCCAGTGGCGTATGTCGAGATTGGAAATGTTCATTTATAAAGAAAGGAAAAATGAGGATTGAGTAAACCAATAGACCGCGATATTTTGTAATATAAACTATCACCAAGGACACAACAAGGACTGTTCTAGGTATAGGATTTCGCAATATTTAAACAGAGAAAAGCTAAATGAAAATAATTTCAATGTTCTTTTTTAGGTTCAGTAAAAGCTGGTGTTATTTTCAGATAATTTGTTTCGGAAAAATATACAGAAAGCCTTTTGCGTCAGTGGAGGTATTGTATATTTGTATATTAAAAACAAAATCCTTCTTGTTAGATTAAATAGTTATTTAACCATCCAATAATGATGTCACGCTTAGAGGAGGGGGGGGGGAGGGTCGTGAAATTGTGACAACGGAGTAGGAGGGGGTAAGAAGAAATGGGACATCATCCATTTTAGTTAAAATAAAAGCATTAAAAATCAGCAGATTAAATTTTAAAATTATTTTGAATCTTAAGTATTAGTGCAGACAAATTAGGTTTTTTTCTGGCTATAATTCCAAAAGTTTTGAAACTTTACAATATTGTTTGGAAGGGTCTACCGATGAACATACTAAAAGTCCTGATGAATAGGCAGGGCTATCGCTAAGGCTTTTTATTGGTGAGGAAAAAGACCTTAAATTGCCAAATCAAATTTTCATATTTGCCAACTCGTTTTATAATTTTGCCAAGTTTCCACACTTAGAAAATGTAATACATTTCATTTTTGTAAAAAGTTTAATAATATACCCAATTACAGTTGTAACTTTTGCAAGTTTTATCAAACATAGGAAATGTATTACAGTTTTTATTAAAATTTCAATTAAATTTGCCATAAAAGTTTTAAAATTGTCAAGTGTAATAACATTTGCGAATGTTTGGGGGGGGAGGCTCTCCCCTGTCCCCCTCTTAACGAGGCCCCTGTGAATAGGGGGTTAGCGCAAGGTGGGGGATGTAAAAGAAGGTACCCTTTTTCGGTTTTCTGTTAATTTCTCGTAATCTATAATTCCTACGGGAAAATATCAAATATAAAAAATAAAAACAGGTAAACTCTCTACAAAAAGTGCCCCATACACTTTTCTTTAGAGTCCATGGTTAATGAAATAATTGTACTTAAAAATGAAGAATTGACAAAAGTCTCACCAGCGCCAGAGAGCTGACCAACGGAACTTACATTGTAACTACTTAACTAAAATTTGAACGACCGTTAGTAAATGTTGTGGTCATATGAATGGAATCCTGAACAATAACCTCAAAAAATGAAAATTTTCTTAATTATAAATTACGTTATATAGATTACATGTTTCATAATCGGGTTTACTGTCATTTTAAAAAAGTGGATTACTCCGACTGAATTTCCTTATGCAACTTTCTTCTGGTATACTTTCTTTTGCATAGATTCTAAACATAATGAGCTTTCAATTCGTAATGCCCAAAGAAAAATAGAACAAGTTTGTTCGACAGAGCTATTTCACAATTTGAAGAAGTGTCAAGTTTTGGACAGGAATTTGGTCTGATATGACCATTGAGCAAACTCTAATATGATCTATGAAATGCTCTGGAGGGTCACTTTGAACTTATCACACATAGACAAGTGATAAATGACAGCGTTTTAAGTAGGTGAGTTCTTGACGCTACAGTTACCTTCCATGTTTTTACCATTCTGGAAGAATTCTATGGTTTGACTCCTTCTAGTGAACAACAGCAGGATTTTCTTAAATATTGGATGAATAGAGATGCAGCCGATATCTACAAATTTTCAACTTGTTTTGGAAATCACTCGTTCTTTCCATAATACATAAAATTATATTAATGTCTACTGCGGTAATCGAAAATGAAACTGTCACCTACTTCAAGGATTTGGATATCAGGAGTAAAAAGATAATTCAGGTGTCTGGCAAATGCGACTCAAATAAAATGAAACTAATTCGGATAAGTACAACACAATCTCTCACAATATGCATAATTCAATCAAATTTCATGATACCGCTATAAATGTCGATACTCTAAATTACACTCCAATAGATTTCCTTGTGCAAACGTAGTAATGAAGCTTTAGAAAATTACCTACAGTATGAACTGGCTCCGTATCCACTCCCTCTTTTCAGTGATTGCGAAAGGGAAAGAAAAGTGCTTTGTATCAAATATTCGAAAAATTAGATGAGATAATGGGCCTTCTACACGGAAAAAATTGTTTTGTTGAAACTACCAAATTTTGGTTGATATAGCCCCAACAAAATATTTTGGTTGGAATAACCAAATGATTTTGTTAATTCAACAAAATTTTGGTTAAAATTTGGTCATACCAACTGAAATTTTTTTGTTGGGGCTATATCAACCAAAATTTGGTAGTTTCAACAAAACAGTTTTTGCCGTGTATAACAAAATATAGTTGTAAACGGTGGCTTCGTGATACATAAAATGGTGTCGGAGAAGGAATCAACAAATACGGGATATTTGCAACACCTACATAGAGTACATTAAGAAGCACTATTGCAGCTGCTGAATTGCTTTCGATGGATACACTGACCTTGTAAATAGTATCAAAGCAGATGAATAAAATAGAAGGGGCTCGGTGATATCATCAGTTGACAAACATTTTGAAAGACATAGCATCCTCCGTGTGCTCTAAAATCAGTTGCGTTCAAATAAGATCAATGAGACAATGTTGAATCTCATTCAGTCCTGTAATTTAAATGACAAAGGAGCCTCATACAAGAAAAGTACTAATGAAGTCGACACTCTGATTGCTATAGATGTACTTAGTGAAAGTGACCATTGTTGGGCAGTATGTGGATATACTTGTTCTTCTTACATCTTTAATCCCTTCAGACTTGTTAATTCATTTAAAACATTACTTCACTTGTTGTTTATATTAGCTTTCACAGCATCAGTACTTGAATTCGATTTCATGTTATTAGTGCTTGAACATACAAGATAAAGTGCAAGAAAATTCATTTTTTTTTCAATGTATACACTTTATTTTTAATATCGAACGTACCTTAGTAAGTCTCCATAACAATTAGACTACATAGCGATCCGACTACATTTATGCGGGGTAGAACATAAACAAATAAACCGAATTCATAAGCTGTTTTCAACTATGTTGGAAAAAGAGAAACAAACAAAGTCAAGTATTTTATAATATAAACTACCACCAATGACATTAACAAACTATTTCATAGCTAAGGTTTTCGAATATTCAAAAGAGAAATTTAAATAAAAACAAATTTAGAGCTCTCCTTTGTATTCTGCATAAAGCGCTATTATGTTCCCAAAATGTGTTTTCTAAAAATCTGTTTTAAGTCTTTTGCTTGAACGAACATATTGTGTATTCCATAACACAAATGATTTTAAATGGATTCATTCATGTTGAATTAATTCATTGAATTTAGTTGAATAACTTTTAACACCAAACACGTTTATAAGCAAATAATCTTTTATTTCAAAAATATTTGCGGTATGGTTTCTCCCCTCCTCCTCCCTCTCCCCCACACCAATCTTCTGCAAAGTTATTTGGTATATAAGCAACGTTTTCTTAATATTATTTCTTGCAAGGGGGGGGGGGGGAGCGAAAAGAAAACTGCTCCCGTGGCAAAGCCTCAATTTGGCGCCCATTACACCCGAACTTTTTCTTGTGACAGGTTAAAAATGACGTTGATAGTGTGAATTTGGCGCTCCCTAAATTTCTGCGCTCGGGGCGATTGCCCCCTTTCGCACGGCGCTGCGCTGATTCTTGCATTAGTAAAACACGTTTTACCTCTAACAATAGTTTTGATAATACAATTACTTTTATTTTACTTTAGAAATACAGTAAATCCCAAGGAAATGGAATTATTGGGAACCGGAAAAAAACTTTCTATCCACATATATCCGTCATAGCAGGTTAAATGCAACAGATGTGTTAGAGAAAGGTCCGAAGATTGAATATGACAAAAAAAAAGGGGGGGGGGCAAAATAGTTGGCGATGAATATTTTTTATAGCGACTCAGATTTGTGGCAGCCATAGCTATTTCAAGAAGTAAGAAAATCGCTAATGATTTTATTTTATTTTTTAGATGCTAAATTTATTAAAAACAAAATTTATTTTTGCACTTTTTAATACTGTTAAATCAAATCAAAACTTATTTTTGTAATTTTTAATATTGCTTTAATTTTTAAGACAGCGATGAAATTTCTTTAGTTTTGAAAGTAATCACCATGTCATTTGGCTTATCTCGGAGTTTCAGATTGAGAATCATTTATAAAAATCGTATTTCAGTATATTTTAAGGTAAAAATCGCCAAGTTCAATATGCGGAACTATAACACATTTATCCAGTAAGATTCTACAATGTACGTTTCATCGAGACCATAAAAAGTTTCCTTAGAATTTCGGTATAAAAATATTTCATTTTTGCAGGTTTTCTGTACCTTAAGGTTGTTCTCAACTTCTCAGTTCAAAAAACGCAAAACGTTTAGACACGTTTACAAATTCATTTTTTAACGGAGAGATATAGAATTAGAAAGCCTGACCTGAAACAGCAAAAGAAGGGGGGCGGTCGCCCCGGGCGCAGAAATTTAGGGGGCGTGTAATTTGTATTACCAACGTCATTTTTGGCTTGTCAAAAGAAAAAATTGGAGGGGAAAAGCGCCAAATTCTAACTTTGCCCCAGGCACAATTTTCTCTTCGCACACCCCTGAGCCTGTCTGGGGAAGCGGTTTGAAGTTGAACTGAATTTTCCATTTTCAGACCAATAAATTGCCTGTTGAGTTGTAAGCAATTCCGATCGCATGACTAACCTGTTTTTTACCCCAGTTTCAGTGGTTATTTTTCCTTCCCATAGAAATTCGGTTCAAAACGCCTGCTTTGACGCTATTTTCTAAAAAATCTCTTGTGTTTGAAAAAAAAAAAAAAAAAAAAAAAAAAAAACAGGAAAATGAGTGTGGCAGTTTCTGGACAACCAACACTTGCTAGTTTCATGTCTTTTTTAACAAAAATAAATTAAAACTTATGTCATAACCCACATAGCATGCATGGTCACAGTGACGTCACTGTGAGTCACTGTGGTCACGTCACATCTGTGACTAAAATGCCACCGCTCAGTGACGTCACATTGTGACTGAAATGTGACGTCACACCTGTGACCAAAATGCCACCCCTCAGTGACGTCACATTGTGACTGAAATGTGACGTCACATCTGTGACCAAAATGCCACCCCTCAGTGACGTCACGTTATGACTGAAATGTGACCTTCTTAGAAAATTAAAGAATATATACAAAAATTCTTCAAAAGATCCTTCATAGCATGCATGGTCACAATGACGTCACTGCGAGTCACTGTGGTCACATCACATCTGTGACCAAATTACCACCACTCAGTGACGTCACATTGTGACTCAGATGTGACTTTCTTAGAAAACTTTAGAAAATTACAAAATTTCTTCAAACCATGTTATTTACTGGTAAAAAAAACGTGTTTTCTAGCATTTCAGAAGAATATTGTGCAATCGCTGTTATGTCACACGTTACATGCACTGCATGTAACGTGTACGTCATATCACATATGTGAGATAAACCTCCCATCATATGAAACTAAGCACCCAGCAATGAACCTATCAGTGAAACTTCCATTTAAGGAAATTTCTCGTTACACTTAAATGCTTCGTTATGAAAAAAATATCGTTGAATAGAAATCCACGAAAATTCATGAAATTTTTATAGTAAACTACAAATAAAAATTGAAAGATTATAAAACTGTGTATTAATTTGGATAGTAATTTTTGTTATGCAATATAACCACATAAGAAAAATTCATTAGTATAATATCTAAAAAACCACGTAATAAAGGAAGGGAAATAAAAACTGAATCGCAGCGTTCTATATTTCTCGTTTTCTCTTGTATTTCAAATGGAAAAAAAAAAAAAAAAAAAAAATCGGAATATTACTTTGTGTTGATCTTTTATGAAAGATACACTCATAAAAACTTTCACATCTTTTTTAAGTATTCAGAGAATGGACCTATAATATTTTCGTGGAACTAGAATCCCTTTCTTAGCATATCGAAAAATTTTCGCATTTTTTCCTTTTTATTAAAAAGATAAAATAAATACATAATTTCAATTCATACAATCCGCTGGAATATATTCACCAATCAATCTTAATAGCAATCTATCCTTTTGAATATTGTGCACGCACGGAAGTGCAACAAATTTTGCTAAGTAGAATTTTTTTTTAATATGAATATTAATTTAAATGTTAATTGCCTTCTAAATGAAGGTTCAACAGAAAATTAAAAAAGTAGATAATTTTATTAAATATGGGCTTCGTTAAATGAAAGTTCCACTGTATTTCGAAACTAATTGAAAATAAAATAGAAATGCGTGAAAAAAAAATTTAAACTCAAAATTTTAATTAGGGATACTCTCATAAAACTAATGCGCATGCGCATTCAACTTACAAATCTTCGAAGCTCAAACAACCAATAATAACAAAAAATCACCTGCTTAAAAAATATCGTTTGGCAACGATCAGAATAGTTGACTAGTGTATTTATTCTTTAGAATATTAGGCAGCTGCTCTAGTAGCTTTGTTATGATGTTATGTGTGTATATTTAGTACGTAAGTTGAAAATTTTTAAAAAGTTATGCAAAAATGTGATCAGGTGACATTTTATATAAAATGTCGGTCCGAAAAAATACAATGTCAGTGGCGTTTAGTTAATATCAGCGCGCCAATGTCATTGTACTTCATTCGGACATTCCGACTTCGAAATTATCTTCCCTATTTGGATTACACTGGAATTAGAGGATAATGCCGATAAGAAAGAGGTAAGAAAATTTTATTTTTCCTGCTTTTTTCATAATGATTTCTGTCAATTTCGTAAAAAAAACATGTTATAAAAGGAATAAGTATCATATTAATTTAACTTTTTTGAATTCACTTACCTTAGTAAATTCAATAAATTTAACATTTTTTTTTGTTGTTGAAATACGGAACAGCATGTCAACGATTTGAAAATAGTTAATAATATTATTTTTAAAATGCACTTTAATCACATTTTTATAATTACATGGTTAAAATCAAATATTAATAAATTAAAAAATGTATGCATAATCAAAAGTTAACGTTATAATTAATATATAAAGGAGTTTGGGGTTGTTTAACTGTTGAAAATAGTGATAAATATACTAATTTATGCACTAATATTGCAAAAACAAATTTTTTAAAACTTTTTTATTACCTTTCTGAATTTCTCATAATCCCAAAAATTTGATAACTGTAATTCCATGACATTTATTATAAAAACCATTAAACTAACATTTATTATAAAAACTATTAAACCATGTATCTAAAATATTTAAGATATTGATTTTGTGATAATAACAATTATTGATTTTAAAAAATGAGTAATTATCGCATTATTTTATTAATTTTTGATATCTTAATTGTTAAATGGTGTTGAAAATATCAATTTTGTTTCATTAGTATGTGTTCATTAAATCCTGGTTCTAAATAGTCATAAAAACAATTACATGTACTTTTTTGTGGGATGTACATTACTGAAATTTTTAGTGTTTGAAGTATTTCTATTATTTTCAATAAAATTTTTTCTAATATTGGGAAGTGAGACTCAGAATACTTAAATATTATTAATAGATTCATCTAAAACGAAAAAAATGAAATCTAATAATTATAACTATTAATAAGAAAACTTTTTAAAAATAAATTCCATAAGGATGTCCTTTACCGGCACATCTACACTCTATGACATATACAATATATATATATGAGTTTAACTACGAATTTAAACCTTGGTGTAATCATACATGCGCACAGGCCACTATAGTAAGGAAATAACTAAGCGTAATACTAGAACTAATTGCCTCATCTTCATTTGTACTCGATTTTTAAATAAAATCTGTATATTACGAATATTGCGCATAAACTTCACGTAGTTTTATCAAAAGATAATTCTATATTATATTTAACAGAATGATTTTAATTGGTAAATTAATCAAACGAATATTAATTTTCCAAAATGAGTAAAAAAGTGTTTAGGTTAGGATTCGAACTAGAGACCCTCGATGTATGCTGCCAATGTTCTTCCAACAGAGCAACTTAGCACGCACAATTTACCCGGAGAAATATCATTATATACTCATACGAATAGTATGCATTTATCATACAGGTAGTTTGATAAAAAATTAAAGTATTATTACATAGGGTTATATATAATAATGATAAGTATGCGTTCGTATTCACTGTGTGAATTGTGTGCGTCAGATTCTTCCAGGATAGTTCAGTCGACAAAGTATTGACAATTTGCGCGAAAGACTGCTTAGTTCGTATCCTGACCTGGACACTTTTTCAATCAGTTGGAAAATTACAACAAAAGATAATTAAAAGATATATATATTTATAGACATCAGGATTATTGGTCAGAAATATTGGCAAGCTGTACAGTTTTAGATATGTGCTGAGATTTGTGGATATTAAAGCAAGTAAAAGTTAAAAAAAAAAAAACCAAAAAGATTAAACAGTTTGAACAACATACTACTAAATGTGTGTCAGTTATAAATAAAATTGAAGCTATGCAATTTTCAGCATGTGGCGGGAAAATATATAAATATTTTTGGAAGGTAATATTTTTCAAATTTTGAAAACAACACCAGAGTTGTAAGGCATGTGAGGTAAATCGAATTTTTAACTTTAATTTAGAAGAAAGTCTCTTTACTTCAGGTAACTATTTTTATATATTATACAGTATTTGTTCATAAATTGTCAATATATGACTTTAGGACTCAAACCCTATTTTAACAGGAACATGGCATGGAGTTATAGTTTCAGCAGATCCTGTTTCTTTTAAATTGTTAGAGAATCGTTAAGAAAAGTTAAATCGTCACAGAATCATCACAGTGTTAACGAAAATTTTGTCACAAATGATCTGCATCGTGAGTCTAAAATAATGGGACAAACTTTAAGGGAGGTGGTAGAGCTCACTATAATAAATAATTATGGCATAGAAACAGGCCCGTAGCCAGGATTTTCTTTCGGGAGGGGCTCAATTTTGGAATTTTTTCTATTCTTACAAAAATAATTTGAATAATAATCAGTAAAAATTTTAAAAATTATCCAGGCTTATCCTAATGTGTGTTCCTATATAAGATACTTGTTAACTATGTCAAATATTATTTCATATTCAATTTTTTCAATTTCTGTTGCAATTTTTAATTTTTAAGAGCACTTCCAGTTTCCAAACCAGTTCAAAAACCGGAGAGTTTTTAGGGAAAAATTTCTGCGAAACTTAAAAAGCACATAATAGTGTTTGAGATGAGCCTCAAGTATCCTATGAAAAAAACGTAAAATATTGAAATGCAAACAAGTAATGTATATTGGTTTGAAGCACAGGATGAATGTTAACGTGCGAGAATCTGACATTACGAGTGCAAAGTTTTGAAACTATTGATCCATAAATGAAATAAAGTACATGCATTACTTTTTTTGAAATAAAAATTAATTGCTACAATCAAATTTAATCATAAAAATTATGTTTGTATTTCACATTCTCTGATTATAATAATTATAAATAATACTCTTGGTACAATAAATTTACTAGCAGTGGTGAATTCAGACGCTTTTCTCCAGGAGGGATTTTTGGGGTTCCGGGGGAACATTACAGTGTTCTGGGGGGGGGGGGATTGTACTTTTTGACCATTGAAAACACAAAATCAAAAATTTTTCCGGGGGGGGGGACATCTCATTGCTACGGGAGAAGGTGAATTTCCCTCCCCCCCCCCTCGGGCCACCACCTGAATTCAACACCATTTACTAGTACAACAGAAGCAATCATCATAATTTCGTCTTAGCCATGATGCTGATTGACTTATCAAGATCTTCTGTAATTTCCCAATTAACGGAAATCATTGAAAAGCTACTTAACCTGTCATCAACCATAACACTTTGAGTCAAAGATTTAATTATTTTCTTACCCGAGAAATATCTTCCAGCACTGACTGTTGTTACCCGGCTTTCAACCAAAACTGTCAACATATGTTTGATTTTATCGTAATACGTCACATACTAAAACTTTTAAAACCTTTGTGTTGGTGTCAACATTAACAATTTGTTTGTACCCTAATTCATATTCAGCTTTAACTGGCTACATTGACACTTCACCCAGAAACTATTGCATCGGATTCTATAATTTGCTTGTTTTTTCCAGTGAAGCGCATCTTGCAAGATGTAATTGGGAATCTCTTAGAATGTCTTCATTCGAAATGAATTCATCATTTAAATTTTGAATAAGACTTTCTACATGGGGAAATAAGACCGTGGTATTGTAATACTTGCCAGTGGATGTAATTTGAGAGTTTGTACCTGTTGTCTGTCAAAATGTTAGTCTTGGGATCTTTATTTCAGTTTGGAAGATGTCTTCCTGAAGTTTTGAGGCACAATAAAATCTCACAAAATCTTTCTACTTCATTTTTCTGCATACTTATGTAAAACAATTAGGCACTTTAGCATCGGTTACAAGCAATATTATATCACAACTTTTTTTTTTTTTTTTTTTTTTTTTTTTTTTTTAAGAAATTACTATGGATTGTCAGACAGAAAACCTTCTGACAAACAGACAAGCTTATGAGAAAATGATTCTTCTCCCTGACTGCAAAAAAAGCTCCAGCTGTTGAAGAAATCTTCCATATGTTTTTCGAAATATTTTGTGAGCTAACACAAATGTATTTAAGTAGCTCAACAAAAGTCAATATGCTTTCATGCCTCTCGATAAAACTCGTATCACAAATGCGGAGAAGTCATTTTCTTTTGTTTTCTAGGATATATGATGCAATTACTTCTTGAAGCACTAAATTTGCCTTCAGGTGATTTTTAAAAACTCTAGTCGATGCTTTAAAAAGTCCATGATATTTTCGAATGACGGGAATCAGCATGCTATTGGACAAGGCAAAATTTAACCAATGGCCTTCACAGAGGACGTGTCTAATTTTTAGATACTCTGAAGAATTCTAGAATTAATCCTGCTAACATGACCAAACTTATTGGCTACTTTGTCATACGCCTATGCGACGCATTTATACATGCCAAGACATAGATCATCATAGTGTTGTAATATTACTTTTCTTGAATTTTTGGAAAAGACATTTATTGGAATAAAACGTTAAAAAAAAAAATCCGAATTTTTGGTCTTGTGAATTTTTTAATAGTTCACATATCTAACACAAATGGCAAGCTGTTCTGCGCTTGAAATGTGCACAGTTTTATCATCAATTAAGCTAAAACAGATCGCAATATTCATTTTGATAATTAAAACTTCGGTAACTGTATCCCAAAATATTTCAATGATGTCATCTTAAGTTTCTGGGTTAACATCCTAGGTTTCTGGTTAAGTTTCTTTTTCAGCTTTTTAAGGCTATTTTATTTATAATACCTCGTTTCAATTCATTCGCTCCAGACTTTGCTCAAAACTTAAAAGAACTTTTAGCTAACAGTTTTTTTATACCATTTTCTCTAAGTTAGAGGATCGTCATCGTGTTCAGTGGCTATTTTGTTCTGCACAAAATAAGATTGTTTCAAGTATTAGTCCAAGAGCTACTCTAATATCTTCTTTTTATGGAGCTCTTTTAAAACTCAACAATGAAATAATTCTATTTCTATTTTTCTGAAGAAATCTAAAGTTTGCTTGTTAAAATAACATACGGTTTGTGATAATCTAATTGTACATGCTTTGAGAAAAACATTTAGCGTTTTTCCGATGACTGAGATATGTAGAAAAAAGTCTTCTTCATTTTTCGTCACCTTTCTTACGCCGTATGCGTATTATAAGTAATTTTTCTTAGTCAAATTAATGATAAGAAATTACACTTGATCGAATTTTACTCCGCATAAAGAAAATAAAAAATTACTTTTCAGGAAGAATTTATATTTTTAGTGGTACTTACTTATTAAAAAAACAATATATCCAAATAACTGATATAATGGAGGATTACCATAACTGTAATTCAATAAATGAATATTTTTACAGTTAAAAATGCAATGGATTTTAATGTAATGGAAGGTAAAAACAAACAAAACTTATTTTTTATCATACAGATAATTTTGTATTTTCAAAATTTCGGGAGGGGCTTCAGCCCCCTTAGCCCCCTCCCTGGCTACGTGCCTGCATAGAAATGTATGACTGGAAGTGACGCGTTGAAACGCCACACTAGTCACTGCAAAAGACACTGATTATAATGTTAAGTGTATGGGAGCGCTATTTTCAATTATCTCGCTAAAATTTTAATATTTTCGCGTAATTTTTTTTCCATAGGATAGCTGAGGACGATCTGCTACTGGGCTGGTTTTTACTCTTTTGATTTTGATTACAGATTAAAAGAAAAATACTTTAACTTTCAGAACCAGGTTAAACCGGTTCTAAAACTGAAACTATCTTAATATAAAAAAATATAACCAAAATCGAAAAAGTAAAAATTAGCCCGGTTGTGGATCGTCCTCAGCTATCCTATGGAAAAAATATCATGTAAAATATTGAAATTTGAGCAAGATATTTGAAAACAACGCCCCCCCCCCATAGACTTAACATTATCATCCGGGTCTTTTTTAGTGGCTAGTGTAGCGTCTTGACGGGTCAGTTCCGGTCATATATTTCTGTGCCATCATTATTTGTTATAGTGAGTCCTACCACCCCCTCAAAGTTTGTTCCATGATTTTGGACTCACCCTGTATTTCACAATTTGGTCACAATGTGACTTGAAAGCATTGTCACTTTCGTCACAGTTTCGTCACAATGTTAATGACAAAATCGTCACAAATGACACACACATTTTCACAAACTGGTCACATGTGACGTCACAAAGTGGTCACAATGTGACGTTACAAACAAGCTCTAAAACGGCCATAACGACTTCACATTTTAGTCACTGTGACTTCACATCGACGTCACGTGACGTCACATCCACGGTCACAAAATCACAGTGTGACTTCACAACGACGTCACCGTGACGTCACCATGTCTTACGGGAAAGTTGCCCTTTTTGATTTAAAAACAGCCTTAAATAGTTATCGCATAGCAGAATTTTTCTGCATTCAATTCTAAAGTTAAAAAACAATATTTAAGACATAATTTCGCCCTCTAACTATGATACAAAACAGGATTTTTGTAATTATTATTATTACAATAAATAAATGTATGCCTTGAGTATAATGAGGAAAAAGACTTTTAGTTTTAATTTAGCCTGTGATTTATTTTGTTTGAAAATTTTCTATAAATATTAGATATTTTAACGCAATACGCATGGTGATTAGAATCGCTAACATGCTAATAGTTTAAAACTTGCAACTACAAGGCACAAGTTTTTTTTTATAAGTCATAAAATACTTCATTTAACCGATTTAAAAATAATATCAAACTGGATTTTAAAATTATTTATATCAGGAATGCTTCAAGACATAAAAAATCACATGAAAAACACTTGTGCTATCCGTACGCTATCCCGTAAAAAACTAGCCGTCAGTCACCACCGCAATACTTACTCATCATTCGTATGCATACGATAAAATATGAAAATAAGACATGTGAAAACTATTTATAAAATGATCGCAATTCCAAAATAAAATTTAAATGTGTATTTAAATATTTTTAATACATAGTAATGTTCTATTACGGAATTGCGGATACTATTTCATTTTTGGCGATAATTTTTTGATCGACGAGATATTCAAGTAATACCAAATTGCGTAAAAGAATCATCCTTATAATTTTAAAAATGATAATTATACAATTAACTAACAATTTACTTCATTAGATTAAGCGTCTCGTTTCCATTTAAAATATATCATTGAATTGAAATTTGAATGAAATACAAAGTCATGAAAAATCGAAAAATGTGGCAAATATGATTTTCAAGTATCTAGGCAACTAATTGTTCGATCAACTTCCTTCTTTATGCAAAATTTATTAGCCTCCGATGCTATTTCTTTCAGACAAGCTAAAAAATGTCGTGTCGTCAGCCCTGAATTTTCTACTCAACCGATTTTGATAATTATTTTTTTAAATGAAAGCTATTTATTTGTAGTTGTGCCCATTATAGCTATTTTTTAATTTATTTCCATTTTTATATTTTATTTTTAATTTTAAATGCTTTTTACGATATTTCTTAAATATGGTGGCAACTCAGTTTAGCTTTTCTCTGGATAATAAAAATTTATTTTCCATTATAACTTTCCATGAGTCAGAAGCTTTATTTCATCAGTGAACATGTCCTTGCATTTAAAAGAAAAAAATAAATTGTTTTCGTAAAATTTAACCGCAATAAAATGATTGTGTATAATTATGCACTAACTGCGGTAAAAAAAAAAATATATATATATTTACTGAGAAATAATAATAATAATGTAAATAAAATAACAGAAGATAATTTATGATAAAAATTAATGTCTAAAGAAAAATTTCAAATGAGGAAAATGATGTCATTCAGCAACGAGATAAATGGGAACTACAATATTATTACGGATGCCTTTTTCATATTACTAATAACAGTAACTTTTAAAAAACATTTGAAGAGAAAATGACGTCACTATTTAAAACATCACATTTTCACTCATAACGATATTACATTTTAATATTTCTTTTCACTATGGACACTGAGATTGAGATTTTACTTTCATATGACTTCAATTAGTAAAAATAATGTCACATTAAAAATGAAATTAGTTTTTTTTTTTAATAAAACTATTTTTCTGTGAGTGCATATAAAATAAAATTTCTGGATTTCACCGGCACTCAGATTACAATTCTAACTGAAGATGTGCGAATATTTGCATGCAAAATTGTAACTGGCAAACTTGACATTAAGTTTGGAAATATATTTATTATATATTGATTCAATAATGTAATTAATTTTGCTTTTTAGCTCACAGGCTATCATAGCCTGAGAGCTTATGAGCCCGCCCATTCTGTATGTGTGTACGTTCGTTCGTTCGTACGTGCGTAACGCGATAACTCATGATAAAAATATCCTATCCACTTGAAATTTTGTATATAGGTATATCGAGATAAGGTGCTTTTCTGATTAGTTTTCGGAGTTTATTCGATATGTATAAGAGGGGGGGGAACGGGGGGCTCATGCCCCTCCCCTTAATTGATCTAAATGGGTTTTTCATGCAGAATTATCAGTTTTCGTTCAAAAATTAGGTATAAGATCCTTCAAAACAGGTACCTCCGTGACTGGTATTAGGTGTTCATTGTATAAGTATAAACAGGGGGAAAGGGGGTTCTAATGCCCCTCCCCTTAATTTATATAAATGGGTTTTTCATGCTGAATAATCAGATTTCGTTCAAATCTCTGAATAGTTTTGGAAGTTTAATGGTTAAGTATAAAAGAGGGGTGTATAACTCCTCTTAAATTATATAAATGGGGTTTTATTAAAAATTTTCCGATTTGTTCTGAATTTTGGATATAGATTTTTTATATGATAAAACATGGCCCTGATTAGTTTAGGGGATTCAATTATTAAGTAATAAAAACGGGAAAGAGGGAGCTGTTTCCCCTCCTTTTTTTTCGATCGGAATTAACCATTGAAAATAAAAGGTTGTAATGTGCAATTAGTGGGTATAGACTGTGAGCTCAATGCCATCAGTTTAACTGGGCAATATTCTTTTTATTTTTAAACCAAATCGATTGCGTCTTTTAAATATTTCATTCGTCGAATTCGATGGGATTCCACTCGTTTTATTCTTAAAATGCATTTCCTTTTTCTCATCGCCTATAAAAAAGCGTTTAAACTAAAGAAAAAATCCGTTTTTGATGAATCTAGTCAATGAAGAAGTAGCACGTCAAATTGTATCTCTTTATTATTCCGCAATTCCAATGACTCAGAGAGAAATTGCCAATCAATTGCGTATTTCACGCCGTTCTGTTTGCTATTATATTGATAAACACAAAAAAAAATGAAGTTAGTTCATTGCATTCTAAAGGGGTCGCCCTTCTAAAAGACCCTATCGATTTTTTTTTCTAATCGGAGGCGAAACTGAATTCTGCAACGGCAGAATCTACATTCAACTTGTTTATTTTTTTATTGTCTTTTACATTTACTCCTTAAAATGAAAAATCGAAAAATTTTATATACCTTTCATCAGAACGAATATTTCGAGAGCCCAAAAAAATAATTCCGGATAATCGAGGTTACTGATATTAAATACGCTTCTTTCTGTTCTTACATACTAAGTACATACCAAATTTCAAGTATTTATCTCAATTTGTTCGGGAGATAAAGGGTTTACAAACACCATAGACAGACAGACAAACAGACAGACAGACGAACAGATTTTTTTTTTCTAAAAATATGTTTTTCGGAATCTCCAGTGTTTGAAAGTGTAAATCCGCGAAAAATTTTTTTGTCGATTTTCAAAACGATTGCAAAATTTATCCTATACTACGTATGATGGGTAAATAATAGAAGAAATACAGTATATCATCCGGGTTAACTTTAAAAAGGTTTATCAGTAAACTGATAGGCCGTTATCTTAGGATTGTCATCCTTAAGTTCTTTTTCATTTCGAAATGTTGAAAACATTTGATATGTTGGGCTGAATCTTCCTTGCTAAATTATCATTATACACGATATCTTTATATAGAGAAGTTTCATCTGTATAACTGCACAAATACTATCATATCATGTTCCAATTTCGAAAATGTGTCTTGATTTCAGCCCTTCTTAACTACTTTTTCGTACATCTCGGATTATGCCAGCTATGATAGCCTTGACCACATTACATATCAGTATACGTAATAAACAAGACAGATTATGCTCGCTGATTAAATGCTGTTTTCCACATACTCCTACTAGATCTATTTACAAAAGTGTGTTATTTGTCCTACAACATGAAGTCTGATGTACCATTTCTTTCAACAACCTCGAAAACAAAACATTTTTTCCCCTTTCTCTTCTAAGAACAAATTAAGAATGTTGTTTCATTACTCATCAGATGTCGTCTGCGTGAGTCGTTCGAAACTAAACCCTTTTAACAACTTGCAAAAATAAAAAACAGGGATTCTTGGAGTTAAATCACTTCTAGGGTTCAGGAGCATTTTTGCATTCTTTTTGGGTGAATTTGCATGGTTCTCTGCCAAGGACGCGCACGTGTTAAAGCCGTTTTGAATATTTTAAACTTCAAATGATAATTTGATTAAAAAAAAAAAGAAAAGAAAGAAAAAAAGAAGTAAATAAATGTGTGCAAGAATTTTATATGAGTCTGACACGTATGATATTTTTTAGTCCGAAATTTAAGGGTGTTGATCTGACAAAGAAAAAAAATATTTTTTTATTCGTCTAAAAATAAAGAATTAGTGTATCTTTATATTCTGTCACAGACGCATTTGATATAACGCGTTGATTTGATTAACGTTTAAATAAACACTTTGAAGTCCAATGAATAACAAATTCACATATTCACAACAGAATTCATCCTATCTCTTGGGCGATTTATTTCCTCGGAGATAATAAAAATTTTAGCTTCAAAATACCGTATATAATCGTGTATGAGTCGACCTAAAGATTTCGAATGCAAATTCTGTAAAAAAAAAAAAAAGAAAATGAAAAACGTGTGTAGAAGTCAACTTTTTACTTCGATTTTGCACAAAATCAAATCAAAGATGCCACTTGCTAGTGCGAAAAAATAGTAAACAAACAAACAAACAAAGGAATTTTTCTAAATGATATATTATTGTGTTATTTGTATATTTTGCATATTATTTTATTATACGTACACATAAAAAGCCAGAATTGTTCAATTTTTGAAGGTTTATTTTCCTTTTTTAATTGACTGGTGTATAAGTCGACTCTCTATATTTGCTTGAAGGAAAAAATAGCTAATTCCTTAAATGAAGCATTTTTAAAAGCAAGAGCTGTTAAGAATGTTTAATTTCATATCAGATTTTCAAAATGTTAAAAACAACAAGTGATTTTGCAAGAAATATAATTTTATTCGCAGCATGTCAGTTTCCTTAAATATCAACTCTTAAAAATTTAAGTATATATTTTAGAACTTTTTTGCTAAACAAAAAGCAAAGAGACATAATTTATAAAGACAATACATTAGAAATATTTTATTTTTATTTTTATCAGTCTAAATTTTAAAAATACAGATGCATTCAATGGTCATAATTTAATATTGAAAAGTAAAGAGAACTTTAAACGCTAACTTTTTTTTTTTAATACTTAGTATTTCTCTAAAGCAGCGGCTCCCTATCTATGGGTCGCGGCCTGTGTTTTGGTGGGTCTCAATCAAAACAATCGACGTTTTTGCAGCAATATTATATCTTATATTTTATCTATTTAAAAAATATATAACACATATTTTGCAAGTGCACTAATCATGAAAATTATTAGCTTAAATTAAAACTTTGTGTAAAAAATAAATAAATAAAATAAAAAGTTTTTTTAAACAGTAAATTAAAATCCTACTGATGTCCAAGCATATTTTGGTGGAAACAACTTGCAGACCCGATTTTAGTAGTTCAATGGTAAGTTTACCATTGTGTTTTCCTGCTCCCATTCTTCCATATTTTCATACATTTGGGTTTGCAGTAAAACACAACGATAAACCTACCCATTGAACTACTAAAATCGGGTCTGCAAGTTGTTTCCACCAAAAATCGACTTAGCAGACTAGTTGCATTTTAATATACTGATCGAGTTACTTCTAATAATGGAATTTCAGCAATTAACTGGACGAGGTGATAGTCTATACAGCCGCCTTCCGGTCTAGAATATGTTTTTTGTTTTATGTATTATAAAGTCTTATTTTGTTGATAGTATATCCTTTGTATGAAAATTTGCCTTTTCATAGAATAGAATAATCGGTAGCGTATCGAGGTTATATAACGGTTCCCATTTTAATATTAGATTGACCCTCATATTAGGTGGGTCGCGAAGAAGTGTTTTACTTAAAAATGGATTGCGTACCAGTAAAGTTTGGGAACCGCTGCTCTAAAGTAGAATTTCAAATATATGTTGCTAAGTAGTCATAATCTTGTATCCATATCAGAGTGTTATAAACGTGAGTATAGGTTGTTTGAATACCGTTCGTATAAACTCGTTATATTTTGCGGCGGCGTCACGCGATAGAAATATATGGTGGGCACAAAACAATTTGTATCCTAATAAAATTCGGTATATTTATACCAGTATCATTAAAGGGATAGTCCTAAAGAGAAAAGAAAAAATTGAAAATCTGTAAAATCTGTTGGTTCCACTTTCCGCCGCCAGAGAGTGCACTCTGTTAAAAACAACTAAAACAACTAGAGATCCTAGATTAGATTATACTTATCCTCACCTTAGAAACATTCATTGAAAACAGTTTACACTTTATTGGCTTAGTTTGATACATTTAAATTTTCACATCGGACCGAAATTTTTTATCCGCTCGTCCCGGCCCTGGCCGTTTGAAAATTTTCCTTCATTCTGCTAGACAGCAGATTTCTACCTATTATGAAACTTATCTAACCATATTATGACCAGAATAGAAAGAAATTGCTGATATATAACTGTTTTCGAGAAAAAAGGTCGAATGATAAGACAGTTTGCTAGTAATTTTAAACAGAAGGGTGGATTTGGATGGTACCGAAGGGTGGATTTAAAAGAAAAAAAATAGAATTTTAAACAGAAAAAAACAGTTTAACGTCATCAGAAAGCACTTCAAAATTGCGTTTATGTATGAATTGGTGCAATGAATGTTTTTATACATATAAAATAATAATCTTTGGCTGTAACTTTATTTGAGCACATGGTGAACTATGTAAAGTGTTCAGAAAGACGAACAAAGTCGCCTTTTTTTTCCCTTTTGTCAAAAGCGAATGTTTGATTGATCATAAATTATAAGCATAGATTAAAACATCTACCTTTATCCACATTACCTTATTACTATTAATATGACATAATGCTCTTACTTATTTATTTAACTGAAGTTCTACAGTACTTATTTTCGCATGTACTATCAGCTTTGAGTGCCCGAGGACTTTCTAATTCTCAGTTCCATGCACCAAGACAATATACAAATCAATGTAGCTATAAAATTGGAGAAAGTTTTTTGTGGATGGATAAATGCATGGTCTATAATGTAGAGTGTTTGATTTTAAATATTTGGAAATAAGAAAAACATTAATTATTTTAATTTAGCTTGTAAATAAAAATAACTATCTCGATATTGTCATACCAATGTATTCTAACATAGCCTACCTATTCGGCTTATTCCTACGTATTCTATTCTGACACTTACTTTAATATGGCATAATATCCAGCCTTCGATATAAAATAGAAAAAAAAATTAAATTAAAAAATTTTCTTTCTAAAAATTAACTAAATATAATTTTGCCCAACTTTTCTTATGAAGTATGTGTAAGTCATTCGTTATTAAAATTCTTTTATGACAAAATGTGATAATTTTCACTAAACCCTTTCAGGGAAGCCGCGGTTTGCATTCTGCAAATGTTTAACTTTAATGCCCAAACTGTTAAATGGTACTAAGATTCTCGCTGCCACTCGCCATATCGCGACAAGATAATCCATTTGGCGAGTAAAAGAACTATCAGACTCACCAAATTGCGAGGGCACATTTTCTTCTCTTTTTGTGTGTGTGTATGTGTGCTTTAATGATGAAGATTCTTGTCCACGTTGCTGAACAATTGGATGTCGCTTTACATGTTAAATCGTATCGTGCCATTGACATTGTTATATTTATAGAAATACTTACTCAACACCAATTCTGTTTAGCAATAGTGAAACACAGAAATGATTATGCAACATATATTTATGTCAATGCTGAGGTCACAGACCCAGCGGACTAGTAAGTATAGCTGATTAGAACATCTCACCCTTAGTAACAAGCAATATGAACAGAAATGGATCATAGTCATCTATCTCTCACGGAATACGAATGACGTATGAAAACCAACTCATGCTTGTGAATTTGCTGACACCCAAGTAGCCTGGCAACAGTCTAAAATCAGAGAGCAGCATTACAGATACAATAGGAAAGATGTTTGATCGAGCTCCTGAAATGTAGCCGAATGTGTCGGCGCGGCGAAGAAATGATGCGAGTGGTCCCAAATCCCCCTTAATTTTAATCTGTGAATATTAATTTTATTATATAGTCTAGAAATATTAAATGTTATTTACTACATCCCCTGGATTTCATTATTTACATTTATCTATTGTCAATTAATCCCTATCTGTGTTCTGACGTCGTACCGATAAAAAACATTCACATCAAAAGCGCCAAACAAGAAAAGTTTTGCTGTAATGTAGTGCTGTAATTAGTCATCTACCATACTATTTATTAGTTGTATAGAAAGTAATCATTGCCCGGTCACATTTTTTTTCTATCGAGTCGAAATCTCATAGCAATTTTTAGCGTACGTTTTTCCGGTGGTAAATCAACGGTAGCTGTATTTAATTTTTATTTTAGACTGCTAAAAGAATTTCTGAGACATTTTTTCATATTTAGGACTGGGAGACATTTAGAATGTTGAATGTACTCATCTGTAATAGTTTCTGTAGCAGATAGTCAAATTTTTATTTTGTAAGCAATTACAAAAAATTAGATTATTTTAGAACCTTTGAAAAACAATGATACAACAAGGGATTAAAGATACATTTTTCAGTGTTTCACGCCGAATCTATTTTCTGATATTTCTTTTCATTTGGCGACTGTTTTTAGTTCTTATTCGCCAAGTTGATAATGTTGCTCAAAACCAGTGAGAACCCTGAATGGCACCAGTAACTTTTTTAGTACAATTTCGATCTTATGTATGTGAAGAAAAGTTTTTCTTCATTTTCAGACAAATACGTTGTTAAATTGTGGTGTGAAGTAAATATTTCAGCATTTTTTTGAGCAGAAATGCCTTGTACAATAAATGGTTAAAAAGAAAATCTCAAAATAATTTATTTTTTAAATTCAAAAAATACTTCCATTGTAATTTAACCATTTCAACGTCAATCAGTTTTTTAAAACCCGACCAACTCTCTTTCTTTATCTAGCCTCCATAAATTGTTTGTGTTACTACATCATTCATTGTATAATCTAAGACAGTGGGTGTAATTAAATACTTCGTGTCGATGTAATGATTAAAATGAGGTGAGATTTTTCCAGTGAAATGTTCAGAAGCATGGACGTTCACTCTTCCAAATGACTTTCTTCAATAATTCATAAAGGACACACGTGCTCGATTGGTCGGAAAGCATGAACCTAATGCCTGTCCTCAGTACCTAGATATAATACTGTTATTAACAATATTCATAAATTAATTCAATCAATGTTACTTCTCTAGTTTTGTTTTGTTTTTCTCCTAAATTGGATTTTTTTTTCCGTCGTATACCGTCTTGTAAGTGTTTTGTACACTCACTTCTTAAAGTTAAGCACGAAGATATAAAATGCAAAAAAATCAATAAATACTGATTTGAGTGACACAAAATTCGGCAGGAAAGTAGCATATATATTTATGCATAAAACAAAATCAATTATATACAGAAATGAAAACAATATTAAATTTTTATAAATTATCAGATAATGACATACTGGAGACTTAAACAGAATTATGTATAAAGTGAAAATAAACAGCATAAAATGAAAAAAAGACATTAATAAGGTATGTGATCCCCCCTCATCTGTATACAAAGTTTACACCTTGTGACCATGCTTTCAATTAGGTGGTCAACCGCCGCAGAATTAAGCAATCGCTATTCTTCTTGTAGAGTAGTTTCCAGCTCAATAAGAGTGGCTGGAGGTGGGAAACGTAAACATACAGCACAGCCGAGCGCATCCCAAAGATTTTCAATGGGATTAAGGTCGGGCGAATGTATTGGCCACGCGATACGCGCAATCCATTCACTCTCCAGGTAGTCATCGACGATGCCAGCTCTATGGGGACGTACGTTATTGTCCATTAAAACAAAAGTAGGGCCAACTTCTGCAGCGTACAATCTCACAATGGGTTCTAGGATTTCATCTCGCTACAATCATCTCGCTACATACATTCTCTCACTTACAATCAACTTCTATAACCCTTCATAAAGCTGGCTTCTTATAAGACTGCCCTTTTTGCATATTTCTTGACATGAAAGCGCGATTAGCTGTTACCAAATATATTTGCATACTTCCATCTACCTCTGCAGCGATTTGCATTCTCTTCAATTCTGATTGGCTTCAGGAAATTAGTACTTTCCTCTCCGTACTTAACTTTTGGAAGTGAGTGTAATTAAATCCTCTCATAACGATGCAATGATTAAAGATGAGATTCCTCAAGTAAAACGTTAAGTTTAGAAGGATAGAAATGTAACTTTATAAGTGGATTTTGTGAAGGACGTATATGCCTGATTGATCTAAAAGTGTAAACTTACTCAGAGTCAGTGTTCTCAGTGCCCTATTATTCACACTATGTAGCATTCAATATTGGGTATTAATTCAGAAAAAAAGAAAAAAAAAACAAAGGATTTTTTTATAACTTCCGTCAAAAAGCGGGTATTTAATTGATCAGAAATTATAGGCATAGATTAAAGCATCTATCCACATTATCTTATATGATGCTAATAATGTGGCATAACATCCAGCCTTAGATATAACACAGGAAAAGAAAATCTTTCTAAAAATTAACTAACTATATTTTACTCTAACTTTTCCTACAAAGCTTGCGAGGGTCGTTCGTTTTTAAAATTCTTTTATTACAAAATGTGATAATTTTCATTTAACCCTTTCAAGGTTGCCGCGATTTGCAGTCTCCAAACGCTTTGTTTTTATGCCCAAACAACCAAATGGCACGATATTAGTACAATTTCAATCTTATGTACGTGAAGAAGAATTTTTTATTATTTTCAGATAAATTTGTTCTTAAATTGAAGTGAAATAATTATTTCAACTATAATTGGAGTTAAAAACAAAAACAGTGCAAAATTCACCTTGTTTACTAATTCGAAACGTAAAAATACACTTAATTGTACATAAATTACTTAAAAGGTGCATAAGAAAACTTATAAAAACTTAAAAATACATTTAAAGTTTCCTAAAAAGTTCAGAACGTTTTAGAAAACTTTAAATGTATTTTTAAGTTTTTATAAGTTTTCTCATGCACCTTTTTAGTAATTTATGTACAGTTAAGTGTATTTTTAGTTATTTCAACACTTTTTGAACAGAAATGCCTCGCCCCAGAAAAGCTTAAAAGGAAAAATCTTCACAAAATAATTTATTTTTTAAATTCAAAAAAATACTTCCATTGTAATTTTAGCCATTTCAATGTTCGTCAATTTTTAAAACCCGACCAACTCTCTTTCTTTATCCTAGCTTCCATAAATTGGGGATGTTGCTTTATTACTCATCTTATAATCTAAGACAGTGACTGTAATTAAATCCTTCGTGTCGATGTAATGATTAAGATGAGATGAGATTTTTCAAGTGAAATGTTTAGAAGCGTTCATTCTTCCAAATGACTTTCTTTAATAATTCATGAAGGACACACGTGCTCGATTGGTCGGAAAGAATGAACCTAATGCCTGTCCTCAGTACCTAGATATAATACTGTTATTAACAATATTCATAAATTAATTCAATCACCGTTACATCTCACTAGTTTTGTTTTGTTTTTCTTCTAAGTTGGAATTTATTTATTTATTTTTGTCGTATATCGTCTTGTAAGTCTTTTGTAATTAAACCCTCTGATGGCGATGCAATGATTAAAGATGAGATTCCTGAAGTAAAAGTTACGTTTAGAAGGATGGAAATGTATCTTTATAAGAAGTTTTCTGTGAAGGACGTATATGCCTGATTGGTCGAAAAGTGTAAAATTACACAGTTTGTTCTCAGTACCCTATTATTCACACAACGTAGCATTCAATATTGGGCATTAATTCAGAAAACAAAAAAGCAACAAGCAAGGATACATATTTATTTATCAAGTTACGGTTACAATTTGGAAAGCGTTCTCAATGATATTGTTTACTTTATTAACTACTTACATTCTTACATTTGTGGTTGTTCTTGTTTTTTTTTTTTTTTTTTTTTTTTTTTTTTTTTTTTCATTTATTTTTATGAATGTAAAAACATTGACATCAGAAATGAGAAACTGTTCATTTGAAAAATGAAATATAACATTCTTTAATTTAACTTTAAAATTCCATGAAAGAGCAAGAAATCAAACAGAATACCAAAATAAAAACATATTTATATTAACACGGTAGCATACACTGAACTTTCCGTATAAGTCGCGTCAATAACAGGTGACTGACAGTGTAAAATATGATGTAATTATATAAATTTTAAATAAATTTTCAGTAATTGTTTAAAACAATATATATTTTTTAGTTTTATATCATATTTTAGACTGTCAGTCATCGGTGACTGACGCAGCCAAAAAAAAGGAAAGTTCAGTGTCAGTCACTGGTGACCGACATGGCACTCAACGTGTTAAAAAATGTATTCACATACAGCAGCTGTTCCCAATCTATAGGTTGCGATCGCAATCCACTAGTAAGTCGCAGTTGATTTGGTGGCTCCTGGAATAACAGAATTTACCACAAAAAAATATGTCTTTTGTTTCCAGGAAAAAAGTTGGAAACTGGTGTTATACAATAGCACACACACAAAAAAAAACATCTTGAAACACCATAAAATACATAAAATACCGCAAGGCCTTTCGATAGAACTTAGTCTATCTTCATCAGGCGAAAAGACTGCCGCTAGATTTATTCTAGACGCACGTCTTTTCGCCTGATGAAGCTAGACTAAATTCTATCGAAAGGCCTTGCGGTATTTTATGTATTTTATGGTGTTTCAAGAAGTCTTTTTGTGGTCTTTTATTTCACCTTTTAAAAAATATATAAAAACTGCAACAGTTTGCAACCTCTATAGTCATGAAAGCTATCAGCTTAAACAAAATTTTCGTGAGAAGAGATTACTTTCTTAACTTCTTCTCGATGGGAGTCTTTTACAAAATTTTTAATATTTTGTCACCGGTTTTTAAAAACATAAATTTGTGCCTTATTAAATCGAGGTAATGCCCCGATTAAATAAGGCAAATTTTACAATAAAATTTTACCGGTGGGGATAAACAAGGATTCTCAAACCTTCTTGCGGCACCTCTTTCGCACGTGCCCAAGGGGTTAAACTTTAGATAGTCGATCATTATCGCCGTAATTTCGGGTGTATAAGCCGCAGATCAAACAATTCATTTTCGACCCAGAATTTTTTAAGAAACAAATATAACTAGTTAGACCGCCGTAAATATTTGTCTTCAATTACTAAATAAGATTTCTGGGTCCAAAAAGAATTGTTTGATCCGCGGCTTATACACCCGAAATTACGGTAAGTAATGACTTCGTTGTAAAATATGTCAGGTTTTTTTTTTTTTTTTTTTTTCCGTATTTCAACAACCATTATGGCAACCCGGAAAATTTTTATTTCCTTCAGGACGAACACAGTAGCAGAATATCCAGAAATATCTAAATCAGCTTTGAAATTCTTGATGGGATTCAACACGACATACTTGTGTGAATATTCTTTTACTATTAGCTGTTTTTGAAAAAAAAGTACAGAGACAATCTGCGTGTAGAAAGTGACTTGAGATTAAAATTAATCAATTTTAACTCTTATATATTTCCCCTCAAAGTTAAATACCAGTGCTAAAATTCTTATTGATTCTAACAGTTGTGTTTTGATAATATTTAAAGGCATTTTCATGTATTTATTGTTTTAATTATATTCAAGTTGCACACATTGGAATTACTAATTCTTGTTCTAGTTGATAGAATATCTTTTGAACGAAAATTTGCCTTTTTCATAGGATAGGACCAAGACCGTAGCTTGAAGTGAATAATGGGGGGGGGGGAGGTCAAGAAAATGTAGGAGATGGGAGCTCATATTTTCTCTATCTAACGCAGCACGTTAAATTATTGCATATCCACACTGTAGGTACTATGTTTCTTATTAAATTTTTATTAAAACTTTATTTTATGCTAAGAAAAGAATATGATGATGTAAAACTTGAGTACATAACTAGTGCAATATAAAACATCGTGTTAGCTTCATATATGCAAATAAGATGAGCGAATGTTGAAACACTTATTTTAGTAACAATTTAGTAATTTTCTACAAAGTTGTGAAATGGCCACAAAACTAAATTAGATTTTTGAATAGAATTTCATTTGGATGTTCCAAATATAAATTCATTTAGTGACCTCGGAATCTTTTCGAGGTGAGGCTGAAAAAATAGGGGGGGGGGGGGGTAGATAGGAAATGTGTCCGGGCGGCAGAACAAAAATGCGCCAAATGAAGATTTTGTTTGTTGATCGTCTATGTTTAGCACGGTATTATTAAAATCATTTTTTCTTTTGGGACATTCTAAAGCTAAACAGTTGAGAAATTTAAGGATAATATGAAAAAGAAGAGAAATTACTGCTCAAAGATCTTGTATAAAGCAGATTTTTACCCCAAGATTTTCATTAATTAATATTTGGCAAAGGAGATTACGTAGTTCAGTATTACATAAATTATGATTACATATTTCAAATTTTAGAATATGTCGGTTATTAGAAAATTAGCAAAATTCTTTTTGTAAATATACCTTTCGAAAGAAGGAAGGGGGCTCAAAATCTTCATGTTTGTTCCCAGTGCAAAAGAAGTTAGTTTCGGTCTCTATAAGCTATAGGACAGCCTACAGCTTATAGAGGATATAGAGAAATTTTCATACAGAAAGTAAGATACACCTTTATATTAACTAGGACGCGATTTTTTATACATATATACGTAAAAGTACACCGCTTACCAATAAAGGTTAGAACCGCCGACATAGGGAATTCAAAAGAACTATTAAAATGATTATGATGTAAGAAAAGGAGGAAGAGAAAAGTTGAGTCTACTTATTTCATATCAAATGATTTTAAATGTATTTTAAACCTTCAAGTGATGTTACCAGTCTCACAGACCACTGCTTCTTTCAACTATTAAAATTTAACTACAAACACTACCGAAATTTTGTTTCGTTTGGAACTTTAATACTATCACCAGAGACTTGATTAGATCATTCGGGATAACAGCCTAGCTGTTTATAGGTCCCAACACCCCCCCCCCCCCCCTCCTACCTACCTACCTACCTGCCAGAGACTTTTAAATAGGTGAATGTTGTTTATAACAGTCCTGCACAAAAAGTTTAATACAAAAACACCATCCCATGAGTTAATCATGTCTTTTATTCATCTTTCGATCTTGCGGTCTCACAGGCCGCTTCGCACTAGTTATGTTACAATTTCAGTCTCATCAATTAAAAGTTCATAAAAAAAAATCTGTTTTCTTTTTGTACTATTTAAAATGCTATTTTAAAAGAAAATTTGCGCTATTTGCAGATTTATGACTAACATTGACTGCGACTGTTTGTTGATGTAGTGCTATCGGTAGAGGGCAAATCATCTGTTGTTCGATTTCCATTTGTGAAAGTGTGATGTTTTTGAATAGGACTTTTATTTATTTAATTTGAAATTTTTTAGAGATCTATCGCGAAATGAGTATTTCCTTTTGTGTATTATCTTCAAGCATTAGCTTAAAGTTTTCAAATTTTTAGTCTTCAATTGTATGCAAATCATTCTTCATATGAAATAACATTAGTGATTCTATCCATTTTTCACCGAAAACTCTATTCTTGCTGTAGATCTGTTCTGTACATTATCGGACTCATTTTTATTTTCTTCTATCTTTACAAGAAGAAATTATTGGATTTGTAAAAATTCTCGACTTTAGGTTTTCGACGGATTTACACGTTTTAGAGATTAGAGGTACCAAAAAACATGTTTTATAAAAAATGTCTGTCTGTATGTATGTGGCAAAAATTTTGTGTAAACCAGTTCCGAAAATGAAAATGTCCGCATTAAAAATATATCTGTAAACAAAATCGAAAAAGTAAAAAATGGTCTTCGTATAGATCGATCGCATTTATCCATTTCAAAAGAAAGAAAAAAATAAATGAAAATATTAAAATGCAGTCAAGATATCTTTATAAATTTCTGGCATAGGAATAGCATTAGCGAATAGGTCTTTTCGCTTGACTTAAATAGCCTCTTAATATTTTTTCCCTTATAACTAAACATTGCTGCAGTCCAGATATATGATGTTTACATTAATAACCGTTACAGAATTTCATAAAAAGAAAGCCAAATATCTTTCGTCGCTTTTCCTTTTATTTTATTTTTAGATGGATTCCAGTTCCATTTACTGATCCTTTTTTGTTTATAAAACTCATCGTAAAGAAAAACAAAAAAGACTGTATTTTTGAAAGAACAAGAACACTTAGCACGTATGCCCCTATGTTTAACCTTGACTCGACATAACTGCTTACACTCGTAGAGACTGTTTGCTGGACTTGGAAATGGAAAACCTCGCAACCAATGAGAAAATAGCTTTACCCAAGACCCTCTCGAAACACATGTGAGTTTTTCTAAGAAAAATAAACCCTAGAAAGCTAAAAATGCTAAAAGAAAAAGAAAAGTCCATAAAACAAAAAAGTGAAGAGAAATTCTTTCATAAGTCGACAACACTTCATTTCTTTTTTATACTTTTCTTTTCTACTTGGAAGTTTATGGCATAGATTCTTTTTCAAAGTACCGCAGTGTAATAGTTTATAGTTGATTATGAAATTTTCACTCATTTTTTTTACATTAAGTTTATTTTATCAAACCCGATATTCCTCCTTTTTAACTTTGTAGGAGATTTTGATGATGTTATTGTCGAAATAACGCGTTTGGAAAGGATTCAAAAAGCCTATTTACAATTAGAAGAAAGCAAAGTGATGCAATTAAGAAAGTATGTTCCAAGAAAGATTTTTGAGAGAATTTTTGACATTTTAGGATTCAGTGGCAAAATAGTATAGGAGAAATACTAAGAAATCCAGGTCTATTCTGAAAAAAGGGAAAATGTTTTACCAAAATTAATGTGCTTATATTACTAAGTTTTGAACTAGTCTTACTCAAGGATGACATAGTTTATGTTTAGTATAATTATGTATTAAAGATTTATAGTTATTTATAGAGGTTTTTGCTTTTTCATTATGCGGTACAAGCATTATAATCTATTACTGTTATTACAAGAAATTACCCACAATTCTTTCAAGTTTCGAACTTTTACTGTCTAAAAAAATCGATCGTTTAATAACTTAAACACCAATCAATTCTTTCTTATTCCGGTTTTTCGTGCGCAGAATTGTAAGCTGAATACATATTGTACTGGAATAAAAACTTATCAATCCTTTTCAAATGATGCTGAAATCATATTACGTTGCCCATATTAGTAAAAATTGGTAGGTTTTTAACCCTTTCCGACACGGGCAAAATCTGTTAGTAAAATGTGAAATTATCGACTGACACCGGAATTCACAAACGAATTTTTTAATTATTTTGAAACCCCTAATTTAAGCCTTTATTGTAAAAGCAAAATGCTACTAAAATATTATTGATGCCGTTTGCAAGTTTGGAATTAAAATTAGGTATCCCAGAGCGGGCACAGTGTGCCGGAAAGGGTTAAAACGAATTCATATCGATTTTCGGCAATTTTCATATTTTTAGACGAAAACGACAAAAGAATTAAATAATTAATACCTATATAAATATACATAAATATTTATTAATTATACGTGCAATTATATAGATTTGGCTCGAAATAACTCTCTGTGCTTCTGTCCAAAACTTTTTTATTTTTTTATTTTACGTAACATAAAATATAATTCATCTACGGCACTGAATAATTTTCTAATTATACGAATTTCATCTAATTAAAAATTAGTTTTTGGTACACATACCTCGATTTATCTTTCATAATAATTTTTGCAAATGATCATTTGTTATAACTAAAGCTTTTTCAAAGAGCATTCAAAACATTTCTGTGATTTCAAACTAAATATTTTTTTCTTACTGTTAAGTCTGCAGCTTTTAATAAGTACGTAAGAAGAGTCTTCAATTTTTTGTCATATAGGCTAAATATAGGATCATTGGCGATCATAGGATCATTCAATAAAAAGTGTCTCAATGAGTAAATTTAATTTTTTTTTAACAAAGAAAGGAGATTTTTTTAAATACAGATATTTTCGATAAAGTGTCTATCCAGTTGACTTTTTCGGCAGCATTTTTTCTACCAAAGCTCACATTTTGGGCCGAAAGACAAAATAAAAACAGAATTTTCTGTTTATCTCTACATAATAGGGTTCTACAAATTTGGAAAAACTTGTAAGCCAGCAAACTATTCCAGCAGCCAGTTAAAAATATTTATACACCCTGGCCCTTGCCCTGTCAGTTTCTCCCCATATTTTAAATTCAAGCCTAAGAATGGGAAACCACACTTGAAAAAGAGAAAGAAAAGATTAAAATAAAATTTATAAAAAATACTGTTAATACACTTAGAATCCTACATTGTGTCGGGGTAAGAAATTTTAAACGATCCGACCCACTCATCAGTTCGCATCGGGTTCGGTAACACGATTTTATTCACATCAAATGAGTGTTTTCTTTAAGGAATTTGACGAGATTTTGAACAAGCCTTTGAGGTCCTAATATTAACCATACTTTGCTGTGATGATTTAAAAAAAAAAAAGGTAGGAACAGTTTGCTATAGTGTTATAATCTAGTGCGTAGATAATATTCCAAAGTGTAACATAAAATTGGGTATGATTTAAGTGTATGCTTGCCTGTAAACATAAATATTGTCCTTCATATAACTTTTTGTAAATATTGAAGTGCATCGTAAAGTTCAATTTAATATCTAGTTGGAGTTTCCTAGCAAAATGATTTTCGAACTTGCATCGTGTCAGGCATAGGCATGTCCTGGAAGGGGGGGGGGGGAGATAATGGGGCTACAGCATCCCCATACTCCTAGTTTTTCGAAAGACATATGAAAAAATTGCTGATTTTTTTCCTTTCATTTTATGGAAGATTTTTACTTTTTTTTAATCAAACTGCGGATGAGCTTTCTCGTTAGTCCCATAGTTAATCCATATCACATTGACACAAAAGAAGAGAAAGGGGGCTGATGAGATTTTAATCAAGGAAGCAATAGAGGGTATACGGAGATAGATACCGTATACATCCTAGATTTTATTACAGAACATCGTATACCCTCTGTTTCTCAAAAAAGCTATACAGTAGAGAACCTATTATCCGGAATTCCGAAATCCGGAAATGAAGGCGATTGAGAGCGATTTGAATCATTATGAAATGAATGAATCATGAATCTTTGATGAAATGTGCGTTTTTTGAGATTTTTTAATAGATTTCATGCTTTTTTGGGTTTTTTTCACAAAATTCACCCTCTTTCTGTGTTTTTTCGACAGAATTTACGTTTTTTTTTTAAATAAAAGCGCAATTTTATTCAAGAATAGCTTCAAGTATCAAAATTCAATGATTCATTCATTTCATCCTCATTCATCTCCATAAAAAAACGCAAATTTTTTCAAGTATCGCGAAAAAACTCTGCAAATTCGTCAAATATCGAGATAAAACTCTGCAAATTTCGTCAAATATCTGATAAAATCCTGCAATTCACGTCAAATATCGCGAAAAATTCCTGCAGATAAGTCCCAAAAAATGCAAATTTTGTGAAACGATCGCGGAAAAATCTAGTGTAAGCGCCCCTTCCCCCTCTAATTATTTTACGATTTTTCGTCACGTTGGAGGGGGGGGGAGGGTTAACGGTATTTTACGGTAATATATAAATATATATAGTATATATATATAAAGCCAGTTAGCAAAACTTCCAGATTTTGAAGAGTTCTGAATTTTAGATGTCTCGATTTGCGAGACTTTAGTACTGTAGTACAAGAGTCAAAGTTGTAGCATAGTGTTTATTCCACAGACTTCTCATACAACACACTTTTCATTCATATTCTAGATATTAGTACTATAATTTTGTTATTAGTTTAAAATTTTTCGTGTTTTTTTATGGGGGGGGAGGGGGGGAGGGGAGTGTCGAGTTTCAGATGGACCCGAAATCCGGAAAATTCCAAAATCCGGAAAGCCCTCGGTCCCAATGATTCCGGATAATAGGTCCTCTACTGTAGTATATACACTCAAGGGTATACTCTCTACCTTGAGCGTATGTACCCTCTTCTTAGAGCGTATATCCTCTATTTTTTTTTTCTTTTCCTTTACCATCATTGGATACAACACCCCTCCTCAAGATATATTCTAAAGTTAAATGAAAAAAGCGTTTTTTACTTACTTTTTCAGACAAATCTGTATTAACTTTTATTATTTTTTTTTTCTTTGCACATAGCGAATTAGACATTCTCGTTAACCCCAAATTAATCCACATTTATATCACAGCAAGGGCGTATTCTGAAAAATACTGTACAATAACATCTTAAGTGGAATCATATAGGAAAGAAAAAAATACGTTCCTGACAAGCTCCGACGATAGCAATTTATTATATTCATTTTTCACAAATAATTACATTCAATTTTCATGAATAAAAACATCTGTCCGGTTGAGAAATTTTAAAGTTTAATTGCATAATAATGGCGATTTAAAAATATATGCATTTTATGCAAAAATTTTTGGGTTTGGTCAAATTTTGCTGCTATTTTTTTTTTTTCACGAACGAAAGTTAAATATCAAAACAAAAGTTAATTTCATAGGTTAATTACTGCAGAGTAGTGATGGGCGATTCTGGAAATTTTGAGAATCGATTAAAATCGATATCGTATAAAACAACATCGATCATAATAAGAATCGATTTCTCAGTTCTAGAATCGATACTAGAATCGATATTTCGATATTTCGATTCACACAGAGAAGATCCAAATTACTAATTCCAAAACTTAGACAATCAGCAGGACCGTAATTACCGCCTCCCACCCCCCATCCCCATTTAGGGAGGCATAGAATTAAGCTATTGCAGATTTTAGAGTCGGATAATAAGAATTTTAAATTTTAAAATGATTGTCACTTATGGTTTTTACTTACGCAAAACTTTGACAAATTTAAGAGACATAACTCAACTAATAACAACACTGAGTAACTTGGCATTAAACCGAGTATAAAGAGTGCCAAGAGCGTGTAACTAGGATGGGGAACAAGGAGTATAGACACAAAAAAAAACTTTTTTTTTCTAATGCCAACCAAATGTTACACGAGATAGTTTGGAAGAACATGAAATATGCCCCATTCCCAAGGGGTCAGGTAACCCCCACTCTTGACGGAAAGGCGACCATAGCCCAAATGTATCTTTTGTCGAAGTTTCAAAATGAGGATTTACAATAAAATAGAACGAGAATTGGACATTCTAAAAATTGCATGCATACTTTGAACGGCCCATTTAGTAAAGATTGGCGAGGAAGGGGAGGGGGAGGGCGAGGGATTAGAACGGACGAACTTGAAAAAAAAAAATTAACTAATAACCCAAATAACTGAGCTTCTAAACAAAAATATAGTGTTTAACTTAGTGTTGAATTCATGGGGGGGGGGCCGCGGGGAACATGCACTCTTTGAAACTATAAAAAGTGCTAAGAGCATGTAACTAGGTGGAGAGAGGGGTAGTAACAGAAAAAAACGAGGAGATAAAAGCTTTATAACGATATGTTACATGAGATGGTGTGGAAGAAACAAAAAATATGCCCCCCACCCAGGGGGCAAGGTGAATCCCAAACGGACAGAAGGGCGACCCCGGCCCAATTATTCCACTTTCCGTTCTGGCGCTCGGGGCACATGTCCTCTCGCTTCCCCTTTTTCCTCTTAGTTTCGGCCCTGCTGGTTTCAAAATATGGATTTATAACAAAATAGAACGAGGATTAGACTTTTTTTAAATCGCAGTCATAATTTGAACGAACCTGTAAGTTAAGATTGGTGAGGAAGGGGGGGGGGAGGAGTAGAACGGGCGAACATGAAAGAAAAAATAGTGGCACTCTGACAGTGCCGATAGAAGTGAAACCTTGAACAATTACGTGTGCATTTTTGAATCGTTAGGATATATAATTTTGAATCGCCAGGAAATACTTTTAAATGAATAAAAAAAGGTTCTATAATATTAAAAAAAATATTAATGTCTCTATATATATATATATATATTAAAAAAAAAAAAAAAAAAAAACGCGCGATATTATATGTCCAGTTGTTGTAGTTAACTCACTATAACTACTTTCTTACATTTTAAAACGCGATAAATACGCCAACCAAATTTAGACCATACTATCGATACCTTAATCCTTATCCAAATAAATCATTTTGTATTAATGCCTGTTACAATATCTGTAGATTACTTTTTGAATTATTCAAATCGGACATTCCATTCAAAAGATATTACGAATTTAAAGATGACAATCTAAAGAAATAATAGCGCTGCTGAGTACTCGGTGGCCAATAAGCTTAGGGATTACGTGTGCAATCAAACGATTGCGGGTTCGAACCCCAGTTTCGCTGATATGTATCAATGTTTTTTTTTTTTTTTTTTTTTTTTTGAAGAAGTTTGAAAAATTAAAATTTTAACACATTATGGGTCCGTAATGTGACCTGAAATGATGGGAGAAAATTTCTTTTGCTAGATTTGTAATGTATGAAGCATAAGCTTTCAATAGACATATTGTATCAAGAAAAACCCCCTCTGCCCCCCCCCCCAAAAAAAAGGTCCTATAGGGAAAACCGGGAAACTGGAAAAGCAAAAAGAACGGCGAGAAATGGTTAGCTGTACTAGAATTTTTCTCATCACTGTAACTCCCATAGAAGCAAAGTTATAGCCTTTTAAAGATTGAAATGAAGTGAAGAAATAAGCAAAATTAGGTGAGTGATCGACAGGGGGGGGGGGAAGAATCCACAGCTCTGGGGGTGCCATGTAGCTTAAACTTTTAAGTTAAAAATGGTAGAAAATTAAATGAGCGAAATTTTAAGGTGTACATTGGGAGAGGGTGCAAGCCCCCCCCCTCAAAAAATGTTTTGTTTCTTTTGAAGAAACAAAAAAATATGCCCCCCGGCTGGGCGCTGATAAACCCCAAACGGGCGGAAGGGCGACTTTTTATTTATCTTTTGTCAAGGATTTAAAATGTGGATCTAAAATAAAATAGACCGAGAATTGGACATTTTTAAAACTGTATGCATATTTCGAACGGCCCTGTAAGTTAAAACTGACGTGGAAGGGGGGGATTAGAAGAGACGAACGTGAAAAATAAAACATAATAAACTAATATTTCAAAAATCTGGATTTCTAAACAAAAATATAACGATTTAACATAGTGTCGAATTAATGGGGTAGCCCGCAGGGGATTATCCCCCCCCCCCAGAAGTTATGAGATTTTATGCTTTTTAATGCACAAATTGCGATTCCCCATTGGTGACCATCCCCTTCCAAACCTAATGACGCAAATCCCCCCCCCAAAAAAAAACCTTCATACTTTAACATTTCCTCCCCCCCAAGCATAATACAAATTGTAAATTATATTCTACTTATAATCTACTGCACATTCAAGAGATAGCGAAATGAGAATAGCAGAATGAGCTATTATTGCCCTTATCTAGAATTTAAAGAAAGAAAACATAGGAACATTTCTGGAATTAAATTTTGAAATATTAAAAAATTAAAAATCTCCCCCCCCCCAAAAAAAAATGTACTTTTTCTCAAATCCCCCCCCCCCCCAAAACTAAATTGTATGACGCATCTTGCGTCACCAAACCCCTCTCTGGGCACCCGTGCACAAATTGCGATTCCCCCTCTCTTACAGAGCTGTGAAACATGATGCCTTTCTCCGGAGTCGCAGAAAAATACTTGCATTCAACACCGATTTAGCCTAGAAAGAAAAAAAAAATCGAAATCGAATCTAAAGATCGAAATCGAATCTAAAGATCGACATCGAATCTAAGATCGACATCGAATCTAAAGATCGAAATCGAATCTAAAGATCGACATCGAATCTAAGATCGACATCGAATCTAAAGATCGAAATCGAATCTAAAGATCGACATCGAATCTAAAGATCGACATCGAATCTAAAGACCGATCTTACGGGCAGAATCGATTTTACATTTTTACTTTCTTTTGTAACTTTACAAGAAAAGAGTATTAGATTCGTGAAAAATTTTGACTTCCCGTTTTTGATGGATTTATATATTTTAGAAGGTCTTTAACACGATTTCATGTTTTTTAAGAAATATCTGTCTGTGTGTGTGTCTGTCACTCTGTGCGTCTGTATACGACAAAAATTTCTGACCGTTCTATCTGAAGAACAAATGCACGGAATTCCACAAAATTTTAGATTTAGTTTGACCTTAATATAAACTGAATCTAATTAATTTTTGGTGCATATAGCCTAACAGGTGGCGCTGCTATACTGCATTTTTTGCGATTTGCGCAACAGCTATATCTGATAAACGAATGAAAGGATTTTCATCACATTTTAGATCCAGTTAGTCCTTGACATGAATTGATGTTTTTTGCATTTTGATGTATATAGCTTCTCAGATGGCGCTGCTATACTGAATTTTTCACAATTTCCACCCAGCGCCATGTGAAAGGGGGGGGGGTGAAAGGAAGCGGTCGTTCCGAGCACGGAAATTTAGGGGGCGCCAAATTTTTACTACTAACATCACTTCTAGCCTATCACAAGAAAAAGTTAATGGGGGGGGGGGGCTAAATTGGAACTTTGAACCGGGCGCAGTTCTCTTTTCGCACGCCCCTGTTTCCATTTTAGCTTTATCTCAAGAACTAATGCACGGACTTTCATAAAAATTTAGATTCAATTAGTCCTTGATATTATTTGATGCTAATTACATTTTGGTGGAAATTGCTTAAGAGATGGCGCTGCTATACTGCATTATTCATGATTAACGCAATAGCGCTATCTCAAGAACGAATTTTCATCAAAATTCAGATTCAGTAAATCTCTGACATAGATTAGTGTTATTTAGTTCTTGGTGTAAATTGCCCAACAGGTGACGCTGATATGCTGCATTTTTTATGATTTCGCAACAGCTGTATCTCGCGCTTTCATGGATTTTCATCAAAATTCAGATTCAGCTGGTACTTAATAAAAATTGATCCTGATCAATTTTTGGTGTACATCACTCAAAAACAAGTTGGAAATTGCACGTAAAGCGTAGCAAATGAGGTGCGTTCGTTGATAACGAAGTTTTAAAATATTCAGATATTGCTGATATAGTAGAGCGTACTTTGGATACAGTATAGTGGTCGAAATCTTTGTGTTCCTGTAAATATGCAGGCAGTAATTCTTATTATACTTCATTAACGTATATCTTATTCATAAAATGTGAAGTAGTTTAATATAATTAAAACACCCCCCCAAACAATGTTTCCCCGTACAACATTATTTAGTGGAATACATTTGTGTGGCCCTGTAATTTAATAATAAATATTCTTTGCATCACAGATTATACAAAATGTATTTTTAGTACATATTTCATAGATTCATGTCGATTCTATTATATTCAAATGAGTGTAACACCATTAAAATGCATTTGAAACTTTTTTCCCCATTGACTGTAATGTAACGGAATACTTTTGATTGTCCCTGTAATTGATCAATGCATCCGATTTTCATAACATTTGAAATGACTCGACAAAATTATGTAATAAATATACGTTTTAAATTTCAAACGATTGAAATGCATTTGAAACTTTTTTCCCCATTGACCGTAATGTAACGGAATCCTTTTGATTGTCCCTGTAATTGATCTATCCATCCGATTTTCATAAAATTTGAAATGACTCGACAAAATTATGTAATAATTATGTATTTTAAATTTCAAACGATTCGGTTGGGTAGTTTTTGCGTTGTTATATGCGGACGGACAGACAGACAGACAGACGGACGGACTGAGCGACAACAATAGGTGCTACGTATTTACATAATTACGAACGCACCTAAAAACGCTATTTTGCAAGGGGGGGGGGGGTTCTGAGGTTTCTTTAATTCTTCTATCTTAGAAACTAATACACTGAAATTTTGGAATTGGCACATCCGTCTATTTTATCTTCGACTTTTGAAGGAAAATGAAAATTATATTACCTTCAGAGAAATCGATTAAAAATTTTAAAGTATCGATTAAATCGAGTTGGCCGTAGTATCGATTAAATCGATTTAAAGTATCGAAATCGCCCATCACTACTTTGC
>OZ025292.1:353018838-353080804 GCA_964019185.1 Maratus speculifer
GCACATCCGTCTATTTTATCTTCGACTTTTGAAGGAAAATGAAAATTATATTACCTTCAGAGAAATCGATTAAAAATTTTAAAGTATCGATTAAATCGAGTTGGCCGTAGTATCGATTAAATCGATTTAAAAAATCGAAATCGCCCATCACTACTGCAGAGTTTAAAAGATGAATACATGGAAGTTTGTTTTCATTTTACGGTTTTAACTTTTATAACTTTTATCTTCAAGTCTTTTTAAAATTCAGTAAATATGTTTTTTTTTTTTTTTTTTTTTTTTTTTTTTCTTTTGACGTGAACAAATAATGATGATTTCATTTCTTTATTTTCTTTGAGAGCTTCCTGACAGAAAAGCGCAAGGGAATTTATTGCCGCCATTTTCAATTTGTCATCAGAATTAAATTCAGGGATGTAGAGGAGGATATACGGGGGTATACGCCGTATACCTTCTGGATTTTTTAAGGAGCACCGTATACACCCTGTTTCTTAATAAAAGTTATAGTATACATATTCTAGGGTATACTCCCTGTCTTGAGAATATATCCTCTGTTATTTTCACGACTTCACCCCTGATTAAATTCACTGCGTAAAAGGCACAAAGGGGTTTAAATACCTTAAACTTAAAATTACCCCCCCAATATATATATATATATATATATATATATATATATATATATATATATATATATATATATATATATATATATATATATATATATATAACTTATTTTAGAGGTTTGATAAATAATGTGCTATCTGGAATTTTTTTTTCTAATAAAACCTCTTCAAGAGACCAGGAAAAAAAAGGAATTTGTTTCATTTTCTTCAAAGAAATTCGTCTCTCAGGGAGGGAGTTCAACCGGAATGGTCTCTGAATAGAAGTAAAACTAGTATTGAGCCTATGGGAAAAAATTGTGTTCCTTGAAAAAAATGGTCGTTCAGGCAGGTGGTTGCTCAATGGAGGTAGTCGCACAGGGAGGTTGTTGCTCAATGGAGGTAGTCGTCTAGGCAGGTGGTTGCTCAATGGAGGTAGTCGCCAGGGCCGTGCTTAAGGGGGGGCGAGCCGGACATTTGCCCAGGGCCGCCAAAATTTGGGGCCGCAAAAAAGTTGGTGTTGCTTTTACATTTTACCAGATTTTATGAAGAGTCTATTTGACTTGTCAGGCGCAATCCGAGCCTGACAAGTTGGTTACAATTTATTTTAAACTAAAACATTCGTAAAACTACTGAAAACACATTCTCAGAAATTATCATTCATAGGCGTCCATATATTCAATTCTTTGCGTGGCCCTGTATATCATTTTATCCATATTCTAAAACTATTCCTTAGTAAACTGAATGCAGTTTAGCATAAAAATGCATAACTTATTTAAAAATCATCTTTAAGTAATTTACGCTCATATTCAGTAACGTTTGCGATCTCTTTGATATAGCCTTTGTATATCAACTGTAGCATTTATACACTCTATATAATATGCATAGATTTAAAGAAACTTAAAAGCACATATCATAATTAAAATGCATTTTATCCATCCATCAACCATCATCGGATACATATACAGTACATCAGAAAGAATATACTATTCGAAATATTTTGTGTGTCCCTGTAAATGCTGTGCACTTCGTATTATATATGGTTATATCGTATAACTTATGTTAAGTCTCAACGACGTATATCAATTTTAGTATGTATAAAATAATTTAATTAAAATATGTCGCACACAATTCCCCTCTTTACTACTATGTAATTTAATTCTTTTGAGTGGCCTTGTAAATGAATAAGTTATTTTTTTCACCGCATATTTTACAGAAAGCATATTTTAGTGCACGTCGTAAATGCATATAATTTGTAATGTATTTGACAGGGTGTAAAATCTTTAAAATTCATTTGAAACGATTTTTCTCCTTAGGCTATAACGTCACGGTACACCTTTGACAGTCCCTGTAAATAAACTATTCATGGTAGAACCTTCATTTGAAATAAAGTTCTGCTAGGGTAAACGTCAATAACGTCGATAATTTTCAGGGCAATCCAAGTAATTTACGGAAGCTAGAGTGCAGACAGACGGACAGGTAAACCGAAATCATAAATATTTTGGAACTTTGTTGGAAAGTGTTAAAAAAGAGACCTTTTCGTAATCATTTTAAATATGCCGTAATGTTCGTCTTTAAATGCGTTTCGCACGTATTATTAGCTTTAATGTTTTCTTTCTATTTTAATGTTAACTTGTAAATATATTTTTAAGTAGGACTTCTTCCCTCAAAGGGATTATTCGATTTAATTTGTGACAAGTGACGACACAGTTTTTTGACATAACTTCTTACAAATGCAGAAATGAGCTACTTTTTAATTAATAAAATTAGTATACAAATTCAAAAAATGAAAATGAGCAAAATAAAAATATTAGAATTCAAAGTAGTCCATATCAATTCATACATTTTTAGCTATTACGATAATTCTTTCAGTAATCCTTGTACAGTGTTAATATATATGAAAATATCTGGCGCTGTTGACCCTTAAAATAATTAAAAGAGGTTTTCTGAGATTTTTTCTGTATGAAACATTTTTACTATTCTTTTAAAAAATGGTAAAATTAAGACAAGATTCAAGCATGAAGTCTTTAATCTTTTTCACTCTACTGAGCCCAACATAAACCAAGCCTAATATAACCCCTGGTTTATAGTTTTTGAATTAATTTATTACATTTTATTTATTTGACCTTTTTACAATTTAGAAAGATAGACATTTCGAATATTTTTTGCTACTGAAACCCTCTGTTGATAGCATCCCGAACATAAAATACAGCTTATATTTGTTATTTTTTAACAGGCTCCATCGCCACAAATTTACTTTTGGAATTGGTTTGATACTTGTTGAGATTGTTTACAAATCGCCATTTAGAACGTTTTTAGGACGCTTTTCGCTCATTTTCCCTCTTTTAAATTTCGAATTTTTTAGGAAATGTTTTTGGGGACCATATTTATCTTATAAGTAAAGTAACTACCATTTTAAATTCCATGTTTCTTAGACCTTCAGTAACACTCTAAATATTTTAGAGCATTTGTTTGCTCCTGCACTCATTTTGGGGTAACGACATCGACATAAGATATAGCTTTTGTTAAAGAAAGGATGTCACCATCATTTAGACATCATTATTTTTTAAATCGGTTCGCTACTTCCCGAGATTGCTTAAAAAATTCAATTTAGAAATTTTTTATATCGCATCTCGCGCATTTTTTACCCTTTTTAAATTTTATATTTTTTAGAAACTGTTCTTGGAAATCATTTATATTTTATAAGTAATTAACATCCCAAAATTGGTTTCTAGGTCCGTCAGTAACGCAAAAGTCACATTTTTTAGAACTTTTTTTGCTCCTGAACCCCTTTTGAGAAGTGACACCTACATAAGATGTAGCCTATGTTGGAGCAAGGACTATCAACATTATTTTGACATCATTATTTTTTAGTCTGTCCGTACTTCCAAGGTGGATTAAAAATTGCAATTTAGAACACTTCACCCATTTTCACCGTTTTTAAATTTCGTATTTTTGGAAAACGCTCTTTGAGATCATTTATATCTTATAAATAACAAACAAGCCAAACATTATGTGTCTATGTCCTTCAGTAATACAACCGTTGCATCTTTAGAAAGTTTTTTGCTTCCTATGGGATAATGATGCCAACATAAAATATAGTCAATGTTGGAACCAAGGACTGTCACCATCATCTTGAATCATTATTTTTTTTAATCGGTTCGTTATTTCTCAAAATTGTTTAAAAATCGCTATTTTGCGCTTGTACTCCCTGGGTTAGTAGCATCGACATAAGATACAGGGTGATTCAGCTCGTCGGTGACAAACTTTAAGGATCGATAGAGCACACCTAGACGAACATTTTTGAATAGGGAATGTAGGGTCCCTGACGCGATGGTAAGGCGCTAGGCGCTTTCGAAAATTTGGGTGCCGAAATTCGAAACGTCATAAAAACTAGGGAAATGGTTAGATTTTCTTGCTTGTTGCGTCGAAATGATTCTGTTTGTTTAGACTTTCTTCAGTACCAATTTGATAAGCGTATCTCTTAAAACATGGATAGGGGGCGCTGCAGACTTTGGAGAGCTAGACAACAACTTTAAGCCCGTTATTTTGATAATTTAACACATGCTCGCCAAAGTTTATACTCTAACTTAAAGTTTGAACCCAAAAGTAGAGCCCTGCAAAAAGCGTAAGAGCCGGAATAAAATGTCAAAGTACAGGGTGGTCGAAACTCGAAGGCTCCTAAGAGATAAACAAACAGATTTCTTGACTTATGGCATGCATTTTCATGATTCTGTTTGCTGGGGCTCTCTGAAACTCAGTTGAACGGTACAAAAAGAAACATCGATAGGGGGCGCTTTGGGCAAAAAACATAATTCGTTGACATTTCGGACGCTAACTGGAAACGGGGCGCTACGATCAGTTAGAAACAAAACAAGAGAGTAATTTACTTATCATAAGAAGCTATTAAAACTGCAGTTTGTTTGTTTTTTCAACAAACATAGCTGGTTTCAATCATGCACAATGCGCGCAATAAAATTTACATAAGGTGCTTTTTGCTGATTTATGCAAAAGATATCGTACCATATCGATATGCAAAAGATACGTAATGCGTAGACGACAACGCGAGATGACGTAGTTGTGTGCGCAGACACGTCTTTTGAACGTGCGGTACCTACTTAAGCTTCGGGTTACTTGTCTGCAGATCGGTAGTAGGATGGAACGGTACACAAACTCTGAATTGGCTGATATGCATTTGGCGTATGGCGCTGCTGGTTGTAATGGACGAGCCGCTCAGCGGTTGTACGCCGAGCGTTACCCCAACAGGCAAATCCCCTGCCATGCCTTCTTCGCTCGAGTACACCAGAGGTTGTCCACAACGGGATCTTTCGACGGAGGCAGGCCTGAACGGGAGCGATCAGTGAGCACCCCCGACAACGAAGAGGCTGTGCTTAACCTGGTTGAGGACAACCCAGGTCTTAGCACGAGAGATATCGCCAGACATGTTGGCATTTCGCAAGCAACTGCGTGGCGCATCTTACGTTCCCGGAATCTGCACCCCTACCACATCCAGCGGGTGCAGTTGCTCAGAGAGCAGGATTTTGGCCCTCGAGTGGAATTCTCAAGATGGTACTTGGCGATGAGATCCAGGGATCCCCGTTTTGTAAACAGCATTTTGTTTACGGACGAGTCCACCTTCAGCCGGGAGGGAATGTGGAACGCCCACAACAGTCATGTGTGGTGTGATGAAAATCCACATGAAACCAGAAGCCGAGCAGCCCAGGAGCGTTTCTCAGTAAATGTGTGGGCCGGCATTCTGGGGGATTGCCTCATTGGCCCTTATTTGTTACCTGAACGGCTGACAGGTGGAAATTACCTGATTTTCCTGGATCAAGTGCTGCCGCAGCTTCTGGAGGAGGCGCACGTACCCGAAGGTTCGCGTCGCCAGATGTGGTTCCAGCACGATGGAGCTCCGGCCCATTACACGAACGACGTGCGTCTCCATCTAAACGCAAGGTATGGCCAGCGGTGGATCGGGCGTGGGGGTCCAGTTCACTGGCCTGCCCGATCACCAGACCTCACCTGCTTGGATTTCTTCCTTTGGGGTTACCTGAAGGCCGAGGTATACCATACACCTGTCAGCAGTGCTGAAGAACTTGTGGCGCGCATTGTGGCAGCTGCAGGGCAGATCAGAGATACTCCTGGCATTGTTGGAAACACACACTCCTCAATGCGACGGAGGTGCGAAGCCTGCATCATGGCCCAAGGTCGAAATTTCGAGCATCTTCTGTAGTGTTATTTTTTGTAAATAAATTTCCAGTATCATTGATGTTTTTGGTCTAAATTTATTCAGAAGTGTTGAGCAGAGGTAGAAAATGTGTTTTCATTATTACTAACTGATCGTAGCGCCCCGTTTCCAGTTAGCGTCCGAAATGTCAACGAATTATGTTTTTTGCCCAAAGCGCCCCCTATCGATGTTTCTTTTTGTACCGTTCAACTGAGTTTCAGAGAGCCCCAGCAAACAGAATCATGAAAATGCATGCCATAAGTCAAGAAATCTGTTTGTTTATCTCTTAGGAGCCTTCGAGTTTCGACCACCCTGTACTTTGACATTTTATTCCGGCTCTTACGCTTTTTGCAGGGCTCTACTTTTGGGTTCAAACTTTAAGTTAGAGTATAAACTTTGGCGAGCATGTGTTAAATTATCAAAATAACGGGCTTAAAGTTGTTGTCTAGCTCTCCAAAGTCTGCAGCGCCCCCTATCCATGTTTTAAGAGATACGCTTATCAAATTGGTACTGAAGAAAGTCTAAACAAACAGAATCATTTCGACGCAACAAGCAAGAAAATCTAACCATTTCCCTAGTTTTTATGACGTTTCGAATTTCGGCACCCAAATTTTCGAAAGCGCCTAGCGCCTTACCATCGCGTCAGGGACCCTACATTCCCTATTCAAAAATGTTCGTCTAGGTGTGCTCTATCGATCCTTAAAGTTTGTCACCGACGAGCTGAATCACCCTGTATAGCCTATGTTTGAACAGGGAAGAACACCATCATTTTGGTTACCATTACTTTTGAAATCGGTTCGGTAGTTCCAGAGATTAGTCCCTACATATAAACAAACTTTACCTCTTTAACATCATAAATCGCACGTAGGTATAGATTACGTGCGATTTATGATGCTAAAACCTACAAATTAAAATGAACTGTAATTTATCATGAAAAGCCAAAAAATGGTAAGCTAAAAGGATTATTATAAATACTGATGTGCAAGTGAAATTTGATTCTTTTGGTAATAATTCTTATGATGTCTTTTTTTTTTTTTTTTTTTTTTTTTTTTTGTCAATTTTTTGTGTTAAAAAGTTCATACTAATTTCACTCTTGTGATACATTTTGTACGGTTTATAACATTTTATATCCGTTTAAAAAATTTCGGAAAAGAAGGCCGCCAAAATATATTTCGTCCAGGGCCGCCAAAGTCCTAAGCACGGCCCTGGTAGTCGCACAGGCAGGCTTCACTGTATATTAGTAAGTTAAAAGAAAGAAAGAAACTCCTATTTTATTACTATATTTTACTATATCAGTGATTCCCAACCTTTTTGATTCAGGGAGCCCTTTTTAAGGTAATTTTTTATTACGGCGGACCTCCTTTAGCTTACCGTGCCCTTTGTTACAAGGTAATGATTTTTAGTAGGTGCATTACTACCGAAAACTGGAAGAGAGAACGTATAATAATCTAAAAATTGTACATTGTCCCCCCCCAAAAAAATTATAATTGAAAATTTTCACTCTAATATTCAATTTATTTTTAATTGTCAACCGTAGTGATAATATTGTCAATTTTACAATTTTAAAAAACTTACGAAATCGTAGAAATTGCTTTTCAATAAATTTTATTATCGAGACAAACAAGAACTATAGCCATCTATGAAAGATCTATAATTGGATTGTATTGCATAAATATCTAAATCACGTTAAATTTGCTGGTAATTGAAGACGAGTGTCTTATTCTGCGCTTAATTTCGTTTTCGTGATTGTTTAAAGCGAAATTCGTGTTTCCCAGACACTACGTCCTTGAAAAAATTAGAAAAAGTCAGCAAAACTAATTTTGCTTTCTCTGACAAAGTTTTAACTTCATCTGACAAATGACTACAAAAATATGATAGATTTTGATTTTGAAATACATATAACATAAAACACGATGGAAATATGACTCAAGTTTTAAAAAATATTTCACATCTTAACTTTTATTAAAAACTATTTAATTTTTATAAGTAACTTATTTATGTGTGTCATGTTTTTTTTTTATAAAGAAATTTTCTGGTTCGAATAAAAATATATTTTCGTCAATTAAAGTTTATACCAGAAATTACTTAAAGACAATAACAGATTTAATATTAATAAAAAAAAATGATAAACTTGATCATCAATTTATAGCTATTTTTTAGCAAAATAATTCGTGCACATATTTTTAAAAATAATCCCGTGATTGAAATTTGTTCACTCCGTTCCAATTTTCTTTATTTTTCTAAAACGTGGTGGAACCCACTGAAAAATCACGAGGAGCCGTTAAGGTTCCAGGAAAATTCAGGAAATTCCGTTTATCGGTCAGAAATCCCAGTGACCGATAAGGATTTTTTTTTTTTTTCTATAATCTCTGCCCGTTGTAAACGGGTAGAGATTAAACAAAAAATCCTTAGAAGTTAGACACATCACTTAGCATGTCTTATGAGGAAATAAAAAATACAAAAAATTTAAGTCTCTCAGCTTATCAAAAGGAAGTATGTTATGTGATTAACAAATGAGCCCATATATACTTTCTACAAATCGGATCTTCCCTGAAAAGCAGCTCGCGTGCAAAAAAATATTGGACTACTTTCAATGTTCCCATTCACCAACTACCGGTTAAAATTATAATAAAACGGTCAAACGCTCAAATGGTATTCACTATGAATTTGACATGACTTCGGATTTAATGAAATCCAATCAAGTTAATAGTGGATAAAATTTAAGAAGCCGATCGAGGAGATTCCTGCACTAAACCGGGAGTTGAGGTAAGTGGTGAATACGATCATTAGAATCCTTAAATCTTAGTAGAGAAACCTAGAGTATGAGAAGACAGGTCTTGATGGCAAAATGCTTTGCACCGCAAGCCCTTCCCGCCACCTATCTTTATACTTTAATGATTCACAGAAATAATATATATATTCTCGATCTTGGCGAAACATCCCGACACATTCACATATTAATTTTTATACGTAAAATAGAAACGCAAAATGATTATTGCAGTGATCTGAAATCGAATAGTGTTTTTATATTTTGGATAAATGAATTTCTTCTGCGATAACGGCATCATGATGCCTATTTGGGTCGTGTCTTAGAAATTGGTCCAAAACTTAACTTTGATCATATTTTCTGAAAAATCTTTTGCCTATTTTAAAAAAGTAGAACACTTTATCCAATATACCAGTTTCTAAATAAAACATATTTGCCGGTTTCATGCGTTTACGGATAAAAAAATTTCTCAGAAAATTGATAGATTTAACACAGGAATAAAAAAATATTTCAGTATGTAAGAGGATTCCAGAAAGCGCAAAGCGCAGGAGCATTGCACCTTCCATACCCCCTTAAGGCCGGTTCTGCTGCCTCTGGACGAGGTGAAGCAAAAACAGTCGAGCAGGAGAGTAACTTGGAGCAATCGATATTTCTCGCGCCGCCTCGCCTCGCATCGTTAAGGTTCGGCCTCAGTCGGCTTTCTCGAGCACGATCAAAGGACGCGGCAAAAGATAAGCGGTTCTCGAGCTGCAATAAGCGTATTTGCACATAAATTTTACTTTAATGTTCACAGGTGGTTTTTAATAATTGTCCGAAACACAAGCATGGCAGATTGGAGCCACGAACTTATATTGGAATTTCTAGATGTGTATCAGCATGAACCTGTTTTATGGGATCCTATGCATACGTGGCATAAGGACAAGACAAAAATTAACGATGCATGGTTTCGTATAAGCGAAATATTACAACGCCCTGTTTCAGAATTAAAAAAGAAGAAAGACTCCCTCATGGCCACGTTTAGGGGACATTTACGCAAGAAGAAAGCATCAATCAAATCAGCAGCGGGTGCAGATGACATTTACAAGCCAGTTTGGTTCGCCTACGAATTTATGGAATCATTTCTCGGGCCAGTTTATGAATGCAATACGATTGTAGATGCACAAGATATGGTAAGTATTAAAAAAAATCAATAATGAAATTAATAATAATTTACAGTTCCAGCTCTAAGAAGTAACAAACTCCGCTCGAGGATATATGGCGTCTCCTTACATCTTTTATCAATGGAAAAAAAAAATATATATATATATATATATATATATTTCTTTTTTTTGGGGAGGGGGGGGGGGAGTATAATGAGAGACAGAGAATATTTTGTCATAATATGAAGAAAAAAAAGCCTCTAATACAAAGGCGACTCTAAATTGTACCGAAGGGCGAATCCAATGGGTAAGGTCAAAAGGGTCAAGTCTACCGTGTATTTCTATAAAGTACTTTATTAATATGTAAATGCATATTAAGAGGGCTTTTAACACCCCCCCCCTCTTCTTATCACCGCTAAAGAATGTGGATCTTTCTCATTTACGAATCATTCTTCACGAGCGATTATGCCTATTCACAAGGCTTATTCTTATTTGCCCCATCCACTCCACACCCCCCCCCCAAAAAAAAAAAATTAATAAATAAACGGCACGTGATTCGCCTCTAAATTAAATGTTGAACCTTGATTGTGGCAACCCACTAGCAAGTTTCATGCCCAGGGCACTTTCAAATTTTCTCACTCCCTTAGATTGGTTAATTTACTGATACTGCTCCCCCCCCCCCCCCCCACATTGCGCATTTATTTGAAAAGTGTCATCTCAAAAAAATATGTTGTTTTCCGGAAAATTGAAAAACAGTTCCGAGAATAAAAATAAAATACTTTCCTATTATTTATTGCTACTTTTAACCATATTCTGAGTGAGGTATATTTTCGTCATTTCATCTTATTAATGTCTCAAATATCACATTTTTCCACAATGATATTTTTTTAAATGGAAATTTAGATGAAATTATGAAAAATTTTGTCCTCTCAGAAATTTCATGCCCATGCGATAGTCAGGTCCTGTGACTATTGCATTGGCTTTATGGATTCGTGCAATTATTACAGGCATGGGAAATACCCGTTTCAATTGCCGAAATTGGAGATTTGCCAAAATATATTAGAAAAGAAATCAGTTTCTTGGAGAAGATGCGTCAGTAAGGTTAAATAATCATAAATCATGAAGATATTTAATTATTTTTCATTATACAGTCGACTCTCGTTAATTCGAAATCGGATAATTCGAATCTTCACTTAATTCAAACTAAACATGAAGTCCTGAAAATTTCAATGGCAGAATAACGTTAAAAATTTGCATTAATTCGAACTCATTTTCTCTTGATTTGGTTTAATTCGAACTAACGAGAATTCCGATTTTTAATTTTTCTTTTCTTTCTCACGGATTTCAGATCAATAGAATAACTTTCTTTCTTTGATTTTTGTGAAAATTGTTCCGAACGAGTATACATATAATACAATGCGTTTGATATCCATTTTCTTTGAGCCTCGTCTGTCCATCAGCGACGCTTTAAATTTTTCTTTCAATCTGCTTGCTTCTAATCTTAATTAGTTTATGTGTTTATACATTCTAATTTAATATTAAGTCATAGTCTAGTGACAACAGACGAAATAAGTTTTAAAAAACACTATAACATTAATTTCTTTGTAATAGTACCATATAAAGCATGTTTTCCATAATTCGAACTTCTGATAATTCGAACATTTCTTGTGGTCCCGACGAGTTCGAATTAACGAGAGTCGACTGTATATTCTTCAAAATTTTGTTTTCTCCTTTAGAAACTTACTATCTGATATCAGTGTATTTATTACATGTGCCAAAATTGTTTGATTAAATATTAAATATTTTTTTACAGAGCACTAATTTTTGCTGAAAGAAAATTTAAGTTATTTAATTGTTACTCAAAAAAATTATCCCTTTTAGAAATAGTTACAATTTAGAGAAACAATTTTTGCAAACTAAGTAGATTTTTTTTTCCATCTGGTTAATGAGCACTGCCAATTATGAAATTAACATACTAACCCTTATATAAAGAAGTTTAAATACAACGTGATTACTCGTTGACTAAACCTGTGTTTAAACTACCACATACCTTATAATTCCAAAGTATTTTATTTAAATAAAAATTTCAAAATTCATTGCCTTTTCAAAATGCTGACGTAAATGTCGATATTCGATGGCGACTTCTTAATGGTGGAAATCGAATCTTTAAAAAATATATTGTAGTACCCCCCCCCCCCCCCCCACACACACACACACCTTGATTTGCGTCCCTCCGCATTTACGTCGTCTGGTCTAGAAAAATAACTCATAATTAAAATACACTCTGAACTTTTTGGTTCTAAGAAGAAAAACTTTTCCGCCACAGTCAAGTGACAGGGGCGCGCCAACCTATTGCGAAATGTGTGCGGTACATACAGGCGCAAATCAATTCAAACGAAGGAAATACATTTAAAAATACATATTTTAAAATTTATTTAAATTATTTATTCTTGAAATTTTAAGTATTTTATTAGATTTTATTCATCTTCAGATTAGGCGGTCTGAGAGACCGCTTACAGTAGTTATGCGACAATGTATGTCACAGCAGTTAAGGGTTAAAGAATTCATGCCATAAAGCAATCATATTTCATATACGTACATGTACATTCTGTGCTGTATTTAAAAAAAAAAAAAAAATGTATTAAAAAATTTACTTGCATAATAAAAACTGACACATTGTCTTGAAAATAATGCCCCAAATTTAAATATTCCAAGTGGCTTTGAAAATCAACTTTTAAAAGTGAAAACAGTACCCTTAAAGGTGTTTTCCAATCCAAACAGCAGACTCTCACTCACCACTAGTGTTGTCAAGTATCCCTCGTAAGTCGGGACGCCAAATGCTTAGGACGCCACTAACATCCATATTTTATCACAGATTGTTCGACCATTAGGTATGGCGAAGAAAACTAGTTTAAAATACGATTCATGCCATTTTCGCCGAATTCTCCTTCCTCTCTGAACCCTCTTACCACCTGCTGTTTCTTGATGGTTCCTACTAATGAATGGCGCGTGACTTCCTTTAGAAGACGAAAAGTTTTAAGCCGAAAAAAGGGACCTAATAAAAATTAAATGCATTTACGACCGTCGTTATTTTTCAATGGCTATTTTATTTATTGCACACATCTGTTATTTGCTTCCTGAGATTTAGATAATTTGAAAACATTAATACTTATTTTGGATTTGATTTATAAAAGATGATTATGTAATAATTTATTAATTCAAAAAAACCAGAGTATATGTATAATTAGCTAGGATAATTGCTGTGTTGCACATCTCCTTGTGTATTATCATTGAGATTTATACTATGTGGTTTCTGATACCTCTTTATAGGAAATTCCATTATAAGTTTGCAATATTATTATCTAATAATTTCATATAATGATACAATGTCATAAAATATAAAGATATAATATAATGATTTATGACTAACATTAAATGTATATTGGTTTTGATTATATTCCTTTTAATTCATTTTTTCATGCGTTTAAATGATGCATATTGTATTATATACATATATATATTTGTGTGTGTGTGTCGGCGGGGAGGGGGGGGGGCAATCTTGAAAATACTCTTTCGCTGAACATCTATTTTAGCCTAGTTTAAAAAACAATTTCGATTAATACTTTTTAAATAAAGATTTTCTTTCAACGAAATTAATATAAAAAAGTAATTCTGCATAAAAAGCCATTCATCTAATTGAGGACGGATGGGAGGAGGGGGGGGGGGTTAATCTTCCCTTCCTAAAACTAATCAAGTCAGGCAAACGTCTTTTCAGTATGAACGTATATCCAAAAATTGAACCAAAACAGTTAATTCAGCATAAAAAACTCATTTACCTAAATTATGAGCCCCCCCCCCCGATCCCCCTCTGATACTTAACCAATGAATCCCCAAAATCAACAATAAATCCCCAAAATCAATTCCTTGTCACTTTTTTCCCTTGTCACTTTTTTCCCTGCCACTTTTTTCCGTGTCACTTTTTTCCGCTTTTGTAGTTTATATCACTTTTTTCCGATAACTTTTTTTCCGATCACTTTTTTTCCTCGATTCAAGGAAATCACACGGCACCTCATACATGTATTCAAAAATCCCTTTTGGCAAGTTTCACATTTCTACTTTTAAAAATATGTCTGAAATTGTATCAGAAAATTTCGAGCTCTTGAGGGTGGAAAAGCGTTTTTTCGAATACACCCTTAAGAGCGAGTATTACTCGCGCTCAGAGTGTTCCGTACAATAAATATACGTATTATTATTTTAAAAAATAGTTTCTGAAAGAATAATAAGTGAAATAAAAGGAATATTGCCCAGTTAAACTGATGGCATTGAGCTCACAGGCTACGCATACTAATAGTATATTTAAGCCTTATATTCTCAAGGGTTAATTCCTTTCGAAAAACAAACTAAGGGGAGGGGGAAGCTCCCTCCATTTCCCCGTTTTATACTTAATCATTGAACCCCTTAAATTAATGAGGGATATGATTTATCATATAAAAATTTTGAACAAAACTGATAATTCTGCAGGAAAAACCCATTTATATCAATTAAGGGGAGGGGCATGAGCTCTCCGTTCCCCCTATCATACATTTCGAAGGAACTCCAAAAACTAATAAGGGATGCGCCTTATCAGAATATACATATACATATATCCAAAATTTTAAGTGAATCGGATATTTTTATCATGAGTTATCGCGTTACGCACATTCGGAACGGACGGGCACATAAGCTCCCAGACTTTGATAGCCTGTGAGCTAAAAAACTATAAAATGTAGGGTGTGGTATAGCTGTATATACACTATATGCCCAATGATGATCGGTCAGTTGGGATTTTAAACGTTTTGTTAAATATTTAACGAAATACTTGAGGAATTATCCTGAAACTTCACGTTTGCAAACAGAACGGTGTAGGTTATATATTTTAGCGGTCAAGAAATTGGAATATATATATATATATATATATATATATATATATATATATAAGACCATTAATAGTAAACAATATTAACCATTTGAAATTAACTATTGAATTTAATATCTTATAACACACTGAATATGAAAGGAACAAAGAATAATATGAATACAAATGGAATTTGTAGAACCAAAGCAGAATCATCAGGTCCCAAATACTTTGGAATTACAAATGGAGTGTGTGGTTTCATCTTCGTATTTGCCATGAGAAAGCGAAACAATACGAATTTGGGACTACCAACCAGGTCCGTAGCTAAGGGGGCGTTATGGGCGGCTCAGCCCCCCCCCCCCTAAAATATTTTGAGCTCCGCCCCTGGAAACAATTCCAAGGTCACTAAATAAATTTCTGTTCCGAAAATTCAAATGAAATTTCGTTCAAAATTTAATTTATTTTTGAGACTCTTTCATAGTTTTGCAGAAATACTAAACTGTACCTAAAAAAAGTGTTTAAACAATTCCTCATCTTATTTGTATACATGAAACCAACATGATATTCAATTTTGCTCCAAGTTATACACTCAAAATTTTCACCTTCCTGTACTTTACTTAGCATAAAATGAAATTATTACAGTTTAATAAGAAACATAGTACAGTGAAACCTCTAAATAAGGGACACTCCGTATAAGGGACACCTCTATTTAAGGGACAAAACTTCCGGTCCCAGTCCCTTGGTATAGGACATGTAATGTACTTACCTCTGAATAAGGGACACTCGATTTAAGGGACAGTTGAAAATGAGATGATCAAAGGGACTGGTTTTTGCATTTCAGTTAATGAAATATGTCTGTGATGAAAATGAAAATACAGATTTTTGTGAATTTATCAAACAGACAGACAGTCATGTGGATACAGCGGCATACGACACAATTGACGATTATTTATTTACCCACAATTCTGATTTGACATCAGTGCGTTTTTCCCCATTGAAAGTAATGTTGGAAATTTTCAGGATGGTTCTGAAAGTGGAGAATAAAAGTAAAGTAAGAAACATAGAACTTAATAGATGCCATTCGGCTGTTCTCAAATCCAAAAGGGCAACTTTTATGACATAAGTTTTCATTTATTTTTATTCGGAAATGCACGAAACTAGCAGGCGTTGTTGTTCAGAAATATGTAATCGAACTGTTTTTTTTTTTTTTTTTTTTTTCATTTTTTGAGGGCATATGCAATAGACTTTACAGAAAATATTGTCAAAGTGGGCGTTTTGAACCGAATTTCTACACGAAAGAAGAATATCTACTCAGGAAGGGTGATAAACGTATTTGTCACATGACCAAAATCGCTTATAACTCAATAAGTAATTTATTTACCAAAAAAGTGAAAACAGTTCGATTACAAATCGCTTCCACAGTCATGCAGTCCAGTTTTACACCTTTCCGTTAAAAAATGAATTTGTAAATATGTCAAAACGTTTCCCACTAGCTGAGCACAGCAATCGATCATTATAATATTATTTTAAAGTTTTATTTGTGTTTTTAATAGTCATGTGTAAATACATATTTTAACTTCAAACGAAATTTAATTCTTTGTGCTGTTTAACAAACTGGCATCAACATAAAAATTAATTTTTCTAAATATATATATGTATTTCATTTTATTTATTTATTTAAATTTTTCTCATGTTTCGGTTTGGTTTATTGATAAATTTAATTGGTGAATATTGTCTACTTTTAATGGTCTTATATATATATATATATATATATATATATATATATGTATATATATATAAGCGCACTTTACACACCGTTTGTTTGAGATGCGTATATATATATATATATATAATTCATATGCATAGTTTTGTTCTTAAAAACTTTAATGGACCTTTTCTGACCGACTTTAACATTAAAATTTTTTTTATATATAGTTCTCCGATTTAAAAATTGTAAGTATGCGTGATAAAGACATTAATTTAGCAAAGACGATTGTTAATAATTTTGTTTTAATTATCTGAAAACTATACAAATTTCTAACTTGTATTTTAGACGAAGCATATAAAATACAAGCATTAAAATTAAAAACATTAGTACTTATATAAAATAACACATATTTAAGCAATAAGTAAAATCTAGATCCTAAACTTTTTTTTTTTTTTTTTTTTGAAAAAGCACAAAGAAAATTGGTTTTACCCAAATAAGTAAACAGTACAGAAAATTTAAACATTTTATAATTGTTAAACTTGATGAAAATAATATAAAAATATAAGAAACAGAAAAAGTAGCACATGTACTTTGTTACTCTTGAAGGTGTAATCTCTTCTTCGTATTTAATTATTATTATTATTACCATTTAATTTTGAATAAGTAAATTAATTATGCCTGAAAACTAAGAATTTCGAAAATAATTTGTACAAATAAGTAGTTTAACATAGATTTCATTCAATACAACATTTTTTAAGGTTGAACTAATCATTGATTATAAGGTTAATGCATTTCTTTCTAGGAAAAGGGCACTGAAAGTGAATTAAGAAATAACTGCAGTAAACTTTTCACAAACTCAGGAACAATTAAGTTTTAAATTCCTCATATGATAACGAAGTAAAATGCATCTTTTCTTTACATATAAACAGAGGTAACTTGATAATTAATATTTAATTTTACAAGGATTACATGTATTGGATTCAAGTGCTATATTTTAAGAGATTTCCTTTAGCTAAATGTCTTTAAAAATTACTTAAAAATACCTATTTTTCATTTACTAATAAATCCTTGTAATTGGTGCGGTTGGATTGGATAAACACTGAATAGGTTTTGTCGAATCTTTCCTCTTAATGACCAGGGATCAAGAACTGAGCGTTGGCATTATGCAACTCCAGTATGACCCCTTGTATTTTCCCTTTCGGGTTTAAAGTAACAAACTATTTAGGCATTTTTCTAACGGAAGCACTTAATTCATAGGATGACAGAATGATTGACATTCGGCGAAAGTGGAATCCAGGTTAAAATACTGGTGTCCAGAGTATTTGGGGCACCCGTTTATGCAGTGAGAATCATCTCCCGAGAGCAAAGGGTTATGCTATTAGCAAGCTATTGTGAATAGTATTATTTAAAAATAATACTACTGACAAGTGCACTAAATTGTTTAAGTGTATGTTATATATAACATACAAACATATAAACATGTTTTTATATCATCCTACAGGATGATATAAAAATATGTTTTAATGTCTGTGATAAATTGGTAGAACTTTACTATTATGAATATTAGGTTGAACCCGTCGAGATTCGAAGAAAGAAAACCTTTAAGAAAGAATTGTTTCATTTATTTTTAATAAATCTACAAAATTACTTACATTAAAAAGTATATCTTATATTGGTCAGTCTAACTCTCAAGCAAATATTATTTTAAGCTAAAATTAACAAAATTATTCAAAAATTATCCAAATTATTAAACGAAATAAAACCGAAACTCACCATTATAAAAAATACATTTTAATTTCTTTTTTTTTTTCTTTTTTTAATTTTAAGAGAAATTGGAGTGATTTTGTTGCCACAGTCACAAAATTGATGCTAAAAATAATAATAATAATAATAATAATTCAAAAATAAATTGAGATACAGCCTTGAAACAAATTGCATTTAAAAGTACATTTTTTTTGTCTATACGACGGTGTAAAATCAAAAAATTTAGATGTTTAGACGCGTAAAATTTGCAATACCGAAATTTGCAAAACCGAAATTGCATGGAAAAGTGTTGCGCATTTTAATTAATTTTTTTTTTCAATTTTAAGAGAAAATGGAGTGTTTCTGTTGCCACAATTACGAAATTGGTACTAAAAACTATAAAAAAATAAATTAATAACTCAAACACAAATTGAGATACAGCTTTCAAACAAATTGCATTTAAAAGTACATTTTTTTTCTCCATGCGACGGTGTAAACAGTTTAAATGTGCAATGTTTAGAAGTATCAAATTTGCAGTAGCGAAAATTGCAAAACCAAAATTGCAGAAAAAAGTGTTGCCATTCGCAAAATGACGTATGCGTTACGCACAGATACGTTTGGCCTTTATAATATAGATATTACGACATTATAAAGGATACAATTAAAATCTGTTACTATTATGAATGCTACTAGCAATTTTCCTCTGTTTAACTTTAAGTACGGCTCCGGACTTCAGAAAAAGTATTCGAACTCTTATAGAGCCGTAGTTAGGGTTAGGGGGAGAGGGGGGGGGGGGGTGAGCCTCTTAAAAATTTTGAGTCTCCCCTGGAAAGATCGCAAGTTCACTAAAGGAATTTCTGTTCCGAAAATCCAAATGAAATTCTGTTCAAAAATCTAATTTTGTTTTGAGGCTCTTTCACAGTTTCGCAGGAATAGTAAATTGTAACTAAAATAAGTGTTTCAACATTCGCACATCCTATTTGTACATATGAAGTTAATATGGGTTTTAATTTTGCACTAGTTATGCACTCAAATCTTTCATTATCGTATTTTTTTAGCATAAAATGAAGTTATTGGGAACTAAAACGGCTTATAGAGGCGATGCTCGCAGCTTTCGATACAGGATAACTGTCCCTTTAACTAATGTTAAAGTCCTTTTGAAACAATTCTTTATTATAAATGTATTTAAAAGTTTTAGATATTCAAATTCGTATAATATTTACTTCGTCATATAAGACAGAACACAAGTGTCACAGGAAATCTGAAATTGTGCAAAAGAATAATTATTCTGGACAAATTTAAAAAAGCATGTAATGCAATGAGCTTATACAGCGTTATCCTGAATGGAGAAGTTACATCTTTTCTCCATCAGATGGCGTATTCGAGCGCTTGAATGAATCTAGTGAGGTGCTCTACTTGAATCTAGTGTTCCAGGTGCTCTACTTGAATCTAGAGCACCTGGACCTTGTTTGTTACCGAAGGATGTAGGAACACTACTTGAATCGCCAATTACAACAGTTTTATAAGAAACATAGTACCGACAAATTAAATATGCACTTATCTATATCTTTCTGTGTCAGAAAGAGAGAAAATATGACCCCCCTACATTTTCTTGACCCCCCCCCCCTTATTATGCCCTTCTAGCGACGATCCTGAATTCATATCTAATAAATATATATTCTTTTTAAATCAATCTTCGTTAATCTACAATAATTTAAGTCTCAGAAATATAAATAGAAAATGTGAACCATTTATTTAAAATTTGAAACAAAATATACAAATGACAATACAAAATGACAAAATATTACAGATGTCCATACGGATATAGTGGCGAGGGTTACATTCTTGTTACATTACAGGTAAATTTACATATTTATATTTTTAAAAATCGATATGATGGAATATCAAAATATATCTTTTTTCGTGCCTTTTATAAAAAATATATTTACCAGTCATACTATCTGTTTATAAATGGTATACATTATAATTAGTAAATCTGGTGCATCATATCAATAATAAATAGTACAAATAATACGGTATGCCTAGTATCAATATTATCTTATGCATAATGTCACTATCAAAATTGCCAACATAAGCAATATTAGCAAAAAATAACTTGGACAAATTGGATGCGAAAAATAATTTGGCAAATAATTATGTCGAAAATATTAATTAAAGTAGCAACAAACAATATACTAGTTATACTCAAGAATATGGTACATTTAATATGAATATGGTACATTATACATTAATATGGTACATTTAATATGAATATGGTATATTATACATGAATATGGTACATTTAACATGAATATGGTACATTATGAAATACGGTATACTAGACCTTCGCAAATGTACTAATTTATGTACTAGACCTTATTGTAATGGACTATAAAATTAACGAATTACCAAAAATTTCTAATTTTATAAAATAAGAAGCGAGTTATTCATAACCAGAGCCCACTTAAGACTTAGAAGTAGGGGAAGCCCAACATTACACATAAGAGCCCTAATTATTCTACCAATTATTATTATTATTGATATTTTCTAAATCCACTTTCTGTATCCTAAAATTTTAAATTTTACCATCCAAATTTCAAGTAACTAACATTTTTAATGTTAAACTAAAGCTGACCATCTGTACATTATACATATGAAAAGTATTTTAATAAATATATAATTACACATAACAAGTTAATTTTGTAAAAGACAAATATAAAACTACAGTTATGAATATTTGAACTTAAAATATGTTTTATGATTTTCAGATTGCAGCATAGTTTAACAAAAAAAAAAAAAAAAAAAAAAAAAAATTTGGGGCTTTTTGTTTTTTTTAATTTTGATTCTTTTTTTTTTTTTTTTTTTTTTCCATCTAAAAATTAGGTTTGAAAAGTAAATTTGGGGAGGGGAAACTTTATATTTCAGTGTTTAAGCACGGGTTTCACGGGTCTATTCTGTAAATAGGCTCTGTTCATAACTCGCAATATTTTGCTGCATATTGCTCTAACAGAATACAGGACACAGGAAAATATAACATATTCCTTAAAATAATTTTTAAAACTTGATAACTTGAGGGAAAAAAAACTTACAAAAGTGAAGAATGACATCATCAAATGAGGTTTTTTTTTTTTTTTTTTTACTATTAAATTATGTTACTTGTCGAGACTAGATTACGCTTTTATATGTTAAAAAAGCACGTTATATTCGATTCTTGTAAAAAGGAGAGGGGGTGATGCAATAATTATTTTTCAAAGAATTAAATTTCATATTCTACCACCACAAAGAATTAAATGTCATACTATTTGTAAAAAAATAAATACATTGAGTATAGTTGCCAACAAATACACAATGCCAACAAATATTAGTAGTGGCCTTAGAGAATATTCAAAATATTGAACCTCAATAACATATTCAATTATGATTATTCGAAAAAGAAAACGAAATTATGTCAAAAATAATATTCTATTTGAGCAGCAGGGAAATCATTTAACGATTTAAAATGGAAAAAAAGTAACTATACAGAATGCCGAGAAGTCAGCGGAATTCTACCGTAGTAGACATAAATGACATTTTTTCTATGACATCATCAATGAGGAATGAATTTTATCTTGTTTAATAAAATATATGTCATTGAAAAATAAATCCAATAGAATCATAATGTACATAAAACTTGAAAATAATACAATAGAAACATCACAATTAAATATTATAATATTTTACAGTAGAAAATGCCACCTGGATCGTGAACCGAATTTTTAGCTTTTACACGGGGCCTGCAAGCCAGGCCGAACCTGGAAATGAAATTTTCGGCCCATACAAACTTTTACACGAAATCTATCAGGGCAATTGAGTGAAATATTACGCAGTCAAGTAAATTAATACTTCATGTTTTATTAGCGTAATTTTATAAGATTAGAGGGTTTCAGTCATGCATTAGCGGAGATATAAAATATATTTAGGATAGATGTTGGTGAATAAAATAGAAATATATTTGCACTCCCCCCCTCCAAAATATTGAACAACCCCATATATTTTATTTTTCAAATTGTCATTGAGAAAAGGAAAATAGTCATATATCAGGAAACGATACCTTCTTTAATTTAGTTTTTAAAAATGCAAGCAGGGGGGGGGGGGGGGGATATGTATACATTTAAATTGCACCAAACTAAAAGTTTTCGATTCGAACATTTAATTGCTAAATAACATTTAACTTTATCAGCAAATTTCAGCTTGTAATATTAAACAGGAAATCATTCGGTCAAGTAAATTAAGAATCATAAAGTTTAAAGTTTATTAAAATTTGGAACGTCTAATGATAAATTCATTTGTAATCGTAACAAAATAGATTACAGTGTGGGTAAGTTTTTAAACATATCTCAAGAACTACTCGGAGGAATGAGCTGTAATTTAAGATTTCGCATATTTAAAGCTCCAAGAAATTTTTCTTAAAAATTTATAGGTCTGTTATAATTCATTTTTTTCACAAATATGTTGTTTTAAAATTAATTCAGAAAACGGTTTTAGTTGTAACTTATAATTGTTTTAACATAACTCAATTTTTAGTGAATCCTGAAGTAGTGAATCCGAAATTACAATTCATTCTCCTAAGTAGTTCTTGAATTATGCTTAAAAACCAACCCGCGTTTTTCAATCTCTTTTGCAATGATTATACTAATTAACATTATGAGTTCCTAACCATCACAATTCCTAAACAACTTGATAGAATAAATCCAGATTTGGTAGCCCATGGTAAAATTTATCGAAAAAGCCCAATACGATGTCAAAATTACGGTAAATTAAAAAGTTTAGAGTTTGGTGCAATATCGGTATAAAAAAGACCCCCTAAGCTTATTATTGTAATATAAAGATATAAAAGTCATAATTATCAATCGAATGGCTATTTCTGTTTTATTCTGAGACAATTTAAAGATTATAATGTATGCGTTTGTTTATTTATTTGTTTCTTGTGGTGATTCTAAAAGATACTGAGAAGTATTTTGAAGGAAAAAAATCTGGATGATGATGTTATAAATTGCAATTAATTAAACACAAAAATAATTAGTCTTTAAATTCCAAAGATTATTCAAGTTTAGATTTAATTTATCAAAAAGCTTTAGTTTAACTTCAGATTTTATTTATCAAAGAAATTAACTTACATAAAATTATTAAGATATTAGGCATAAATAAGTTTAATCGGATTTTTTTTTCTTCTAAACAAAGGAAACCCCGAGAATTCGGGGCACTACATTTTTGATTAATATACTGAGCAGTGAGCACCTCTCATTATTGTTGACCAAGAGTTAATTCATAGATCAACAGTTTAAAGGTACAGTTGAATTTGAAAAAAAATGTTTCATTTCAAATGTTACCACATGAAAATTCATTTACATCAAAAAAGTTATTTTTTAATGAATAATCAGAAAAAAGTTGGATGATAACATTATACAATGAGTCATCAGGCAGTTATTGGATATCATAATCCGAATGTAACATCTAACACTCGAATTCGCCATTAACCTCAACTACTGGTTAGCGCGAAAACCTCTGTTGAAATCTGTAATAGTATACACTATTAACCTGACTAAACATAATCGAGGCTTAGGACCAATCGCATTAATTGGTTTACCATTGGAACTTTTGACAAGATTTTTCGTTTTTGAGCTTAAAGGGGGGACTCAAGGGTTTGAAAACTTTTCAAAAAATCGATTTTTTTTTTATGATCTAATTTGATTATTCATTTAATTCTTAACTCAATGCAAAAAACCGCATAAAAATATTTGCATTTTTAACGGAGTTATAAGCATTTATGTATCAACACTTTCATAGCCGCATCCATATAATTTCAACTTTAAGTCGCGTTTTCTGAAAACTTGATTTTTGATGACTAACACCAAGATTTAAAAAAGAAAAATTATTTGATGGAATGGCTTAATTTTTTTTTTCATGCATATAACATCATTATCTAGATTATGAATTAATATATTTTAGATAGTTTAATATTTTGAGTATTTTTAATGGAAAAAAGTTGTATTTTTTAGGATTTTTTTAAATTTTCAACTTTGAGAGATTTTTTATTACTGTTTTTATTAAGTGATAGTTATATCCTTAATTCATAATCTAGATTATGATGTTATATGCATGCAAAAAAAAAAAAAAAAAAAAAAAAGCCATTCCATCAAATAGTTTTTTTTTAAATCTTGGTGTTAGTCGTCAAAAATCAAGTTTTGAGAAAATATGACTTGAAGTTGAAATTAGTATATGGATGCGGCTATGTACAGTTGGCAAAAAAAGTATTTGTACACTTCATTTTTTTAAATTATAATGAAATTAAACAAAAGATTTAAGCAAAAAATACTGTAATACATTAATTTAACGCATTATAATATTATAGAAGCAAAAACAAAATTAAACGAATCGATTTTTTATATTATAATAAACAAATATACAAAAATATAATGCAAAAAAAGTATTTGTACACTATATTAATGTAATATAATTAATGAAAATTTAGTAAAATGATGCAAATTAATATTTTGTGCGAATTCATTTAGCGTTTATGACTACTTCTAGATGGTGTGACATTGATTCCATCAACTTTTTTGTATCGGTCTGGTTAATGTTATTCCATGACACAATAAGAGCTTCTTTAAAACTGTTTTTTACCAATACATACTTTTTTTCGGATTTTTGCATCCAATAGCATCTGCAAATTTTCTATTGGATTCAAGTCTAGAGATTTTAGAAGAATTACCAGTCGTCTTGGAGTATTGTCGTAAGCATGTGCTGATGATTACAGCAGTATGCTTTGGTCTTTATCCTGCAGAAAATGAAAAGCTTCCTCTATGCATAATTTCTTGGCACAGTTTAATAAATTATGGCGCGACACATCAATGTATGTTAAACCTGTCTTCCCATTGTCAATAAATTTTAAATGTCCTGCTTCATTAGAAGCTATGCACCCCAAAATTATAATATTCCCCCCAACATGCTTGATAATTTGAAGTATACATTTTGGATCTAGAACAGTTTTATTTTTACGCCAATTTTTTCGAATGCTTGATGGTAAGAAAATTCTGAATTTTCCCTCATCAGAAAAAATTACTGTTTTCCAAAAATCCAATGATTTACTTCTGTATGCGAAAGCGAATAGTATGCGTTTTCGCCTATTTGTTTCGCTGATGAATGGATTTTTCCTTGAAGTTCTTTCTTTTAAATCTGCATTGAGAAGAATATTTTTTATTGTTTGAGGTATTACTCTGATGCGAGAAGATGTCGCAAGGTCTCCAGCAAATTTTTGAACCGAACGCATAGGATTTTTTAAAGCTTTTTTAACAACACTCCTTTTTTCCCTCATTGTTAGTTTGCTAAGAAGTCCTGGTTTTCATAGAATTTCGATGCTTTTAATTTATTCATAGTTTCTCACTATACAGCCAATAGTTGTAAATGGTAATTTAATAGCTTTTACAAATTCTTGTTGCGAATTTAAATTTTTATTATGCTCAATCATAGGATTTCATATATCTAGAGGTGCCTCTCTAGTATTAGGTTCTATACTCAATTATTTCAAGAGCAAATTAGATTAAATGTCAGACAAATATAATATGAACTCAAAAATTATTAACAGCTTCTGTAAAAGTAGTCCTTTTGAACCATAAACACTATAAAACACAGTACATATCAGGATGGAGAAATGTACAAATACTTTTTTTGCAAGAATTTTTTTAACTTTTCCTATTAGAAAATTATTTTACATCTTTATCGAAATTTTCTGTTGTGTAATTTAAAACGCACGATAAACAGATTGTATTAAAACTATTTTTGACAAAATATCTGTTTTTATTTAGTTAAAAATTAAAAATTTTAGAGTGTACAAATACTTTTTTTGCCAACTGTAAGTATTGATACATAAATGCCGTTAAAAATGCTAATATTTTTATGCGGTTTTTTGCATTGAGTTAAAAATTAATTGAATAATTAAACTAGATCATAAAAAAATCGATTTTTTGAAAAGTTTTCAACCCTTGAGCCCCCTTAAGCGGCAATTGAAGTAGATGGTGAAAACGAGAATAAAAGTGATACTATGAAAAATCAATACATTTACAATAAAAAGTATAGACTTATTTTGTAAAATTATAAAAAAATGACATAAAAATAATTTGTTGGAATCATTATCAATAAGAAGTTAAGTCAGTATTCACCATTAACCTGGCTGAACATAATCAATGATTAAGTGAAATGAGATTAATCGGTATACCTTTTAGAACTTTTGACGAGGTTTTTGAGATGAACCGAACCGTCAGTTGAAATAGATGGTGAATACCAGCGTAAAAGTGATACTATGAAAAATCAATTTGTTTGAGTCATTTATAATAAAAAATATTGACTTATTTTGTAAAATAATAAAAAATTGATGTAAAAATATAAATAATTGTTTGAATTATTTGCAGTAAGAAATATAGTCTTATTTTATAAAATTATAAAAAATGACGAAAAAATAAAAATAATGATTAAATTAATAAATTAATTAATTATTAAATATTTAAATCAACATTCTCACTTATGAAAAGAAGTTCATCTAGATTTTCCGGTCTCAGTCTCTTACGTCTATCATGAATGATAATAGCATCTTTATGAAATAACTTTTCTGCGGGCAATGAGGTTGCTGGTATGCTAAGATATTTGGAAGCTAGCGTGTAAAGATGTTGAAATGTGTTATATTGCAATTTCCAAAAGTCCAAGGGATCTTTTTTGCGATCTAAATGTGGCAACTCTAGATACCTCTTGACAATCATAGTGGCTTTATATGCAGGAGTGACAGGTGTTGATGTTGCTGATACTTTGCTATCGAAATCCATCCAAAGGTCATTATTATCACTACTATGGGGGCTACTTTGTGGTTGTGCATCGTCATTAATATCACAACTCTGAATGATTTCACTATTATCACAACTTTGAACATTCTGAACGATTTCACTGTTATCACAACTTTCAGCACTCTGAATGATTTCACTTAGTTCTTCAGTCACCCATTTTTGAGCGTTGTCTGCGTTTTCCGGAGTCCCGAAAGCAGCTCTTTTAAAACGGGGATCTAAGAACGTAGTCATCGCGACAGCTTTTGTCGTTTCTAAAAATCCAAGATGTTCGGAAATGATTTCCAAAAGAGATGATTTTAATGTCTTTCCAATGTCCGTGGTGACATTTCTACTTTGCACTTGGAGTTGGAGTCCTCTTCTGAGCGGTGTTATTCGAGATATAATTGGATACTTTTCCCTCGACAAATCTTCAGTCATAAATAAAAAGAGTTTTAAAACTTTTACACAATCGTCAATAGTTGCCCACTCCGATTCATCAAGGTTTTGTGGTGCATCTATTAAAGAAGAAAGGGCTGATGATAATGCATATTTCATTTTTAACAACCTTTCCATCATAATAACAGCAGAATTCCACCGACCGGGAACATCGCGTTTAAGTTTTAAATCTTGAGGTCCCATCTGTTCTTGTACTTCTCTTAATTTACAGGTTGCTAAGCTATTTTCTTTAAAGTAACTGACTAAGCACCGACATTTAGTCAATAAATTATCAAGCCCCACGTTTTCTTTAATGGCACTTTGAACTGATGAATCGAGTATGTGGGCGATGCACGGATGATTGGGTTTTCGAAGAAAGTCTGTAATAGCTTTCTTTATATTATCAGTACAATCTGTAACAACCGTAACAACTTTCTCGTTAATCTGCCATTTACCTAAAATATCGTTAATCGTTCCGGAAATACTTTCAGCTGAATGAACACTTTTAATTTCTGCCGATGATAAAACTTTAGAATGCATGGTAAACTCGGAAATGAAATGAGCAGTAACACTTAAAAAAGACCTACTGCTATCAGATAACCACATATCAATAGTTATAGATAAATGACCAACTGAATCTAACGTGTTTTTAAGGTCAGAGCTTAATGACTGGTATACTTCAGGTAGCACACTTTCTGTTAATACTTTTCGAGATGGGAGTTTGCGACGCACATATTTTTCGACAAAGTATTTAAAACCGGGATTTTCAACGATAGAAAGAGGTTCGCAGTCAACAGCAATCATACGCACCAAATCTTTTTCAAATTCGTGACGTTTATCATCATCACTAGGAGATTCAGATCTTTGTGCTGCGTTGTAGAATGTCATTTGCTTTAGTTTTTTTGCAGGAGGGGGTGAAAAATTTTCTGCACTGGTACTCTGTTTAAACAATGCTGTTTCCAATAATCCATCGGTATCAATATTTTCAACGGATTTCTGCTGTGTTTCAATCTCTGCTAATTGAACAGGATGTTTCCTTTTTAGATGTTCTCTGATACTAGATGTATTACCAAAATGCTTGAAAATTGAATTGCAGATTTTACATTGTACTGATATAATTTTCCCATTTTTATTGTAATTTTTATTGTAAAATTCCCAAGCTAAAGACTTTTTAAAGCATCGAGCAGATGAAATGTTTTCTGCTGGTATTCTTTGGTTGTTTTTAGGAATCGAAGCACTGGTACTCTGTTCACACAATGTTGTATCGAATAATTCTTCACTATCAGTTTCGACGGATTTCTGTTGTGTTTCAAGTTTATAACATTCATCATCATCACTAGTAGATTCAGACTTTTGTGTTAGACTTTTGTATAATATCATTTGCTTAATTTTTTTTGCAACAGAAGCAGATAAACAGTTTTCTGCTGGAATTCTTTTATTCTTGCTAATTTTCGAATCACTGATATTCTGTTCACACAATGTTGCATTCGACAATTCTTCACTGTCACTATTTTCTGTGAATTTCTGTTCAATTTCAAATTCATGATATTCATCTTCATCATTATCGCTAGCAGATTCAAATTTTTGTGTCTCGCCATGCAATGGCTCTTGCTTAATTTTTCTTCCCTCGATAGCAAGATTTTCTGCTACAGTTATTTCGTCGTTGTTAATTATCGAAATACTGGTACTCGGTATTATCACTGATGTATCCAAAAATTCACAAATATCAGTATCTTCGATTGATTTCAGTTCCATTTCTGCTTTTATTAACTGAATAGGATGTTTCCTTTTTAAATGAAATCTGAGGTTTGTCGTATTACCATAATATTTATAATTTGTGTCACAGTCTTTACATTGCACTGATTTAATTTCACCGTCCTCAATGATTTTATCAAAAAAATCCCAAACTATCGATTTTTTACTGGCGCGCACAGACGAAGGGTTTTCTGCCACAACTGTTTGGTCGTTGCTAATTATCAAAGCACTGGTACTCTGTTTGTACATAGTTGTATCCAACAATTCACCACTACCAGTATTATCGAAAGATTTCTGTTGTTCTTCAACTTCCTCTAATTCAACAAGATGTTTCCTTCTTAGATGATCCTTGAGATTTGTTGTATTATCAAAATACCTTAAATTCGCGTTACAGATTTTACATTGCACTGATATAACTTGACCGTCTTCATAGTATTTATTAAAAAAATTCCAAACTATTGATTTTTTATAGCGGCGTGCAGATGGCAGGTTTTCTTCACCAATTTCATCCTCTTCATTAATTGTTTCAGTTTTTTCGATAATTATGTCACTGACCATGATCGGAGTGTTGTCACTTTGTTCTTCACACAATGTTGTTTCCAGTAATTCACTGCTATCAGTATTTTCGACGGGTTCCTGCTGTGCTTCAAATTCCGCTAACTCAACTGGATGTCTCCTTTTTAGATGAACTTTGAGATTTGTAGTATTACCAGAATACCTAAAATTCAAGTAACAGTGTTTGCATTGCACCGATGTAACTTTTTCGTTTTCATAGTTTTTATTGAAAAATTCCCAAACTATTGATTTTTTCCTCGCAGGTGGAAAGCTTTCTGCTACAATTTCCTCGTCATCACCAACAGACTCAGTTTTCATGTTACTAATACTTATCGGAGAACTCTTCATCTGTTCACACAAGGTTGAATCCGATAATTCGTCACTATCAGCATTTTCGGCTGGTTTCTGCTGTGCTCCAACCTCTGCTAACTCAGCCGGATGTTTCCTTTTAAGATGACACTTCATATTTGTTGTATTACCACAAAATCTAAAAGTGGCGTCACAGTATCTGCATTGCACGGATTTAATTTTATCATTTTCATAGTTTTCATCGAAAAAATCCCAAACTATTGATTTTTTACAACGTTGCGCCGGTGGAAGGTTTTCTGCTACAATTTCATCATCATCACTAATAGATTCAGTTTTTATGTCGCTGACATTTATGGGAGAACTAGTCACCTGTTCACACGATGTTGTATCCAATAATTTATCAATATCTGTATTTTCGACGGGATTCCGTTTTGCTTCAAATTCCGCTAATTCATTGGGGTGTTTCTTTTTCAGATGATCCATGTAGTTTGTTGTATTACCATAATGTTTTAAAATTGCGTTACAATAGTTACATTGCGCGGATATCACTTTATTATTTTTATAGTTTTCCTTAAAAAATTCCCAAACTATTGATTTTTTAATGCGGCGCGCAGATGGGGTTTTTTTTGCTTCAATTCCATCGTCATCACTAATAGGTTCAACTTTTTCGATAATTATGTCACTGGTGCTTATCGGATCACTAGTATTCTCTTCACGCGTTGTTGTATCCAATAACTCATCACTATTCTCGATAGGATTCCGTTGTGCTTCAACCTCCGCTAACTGAGCGGGATGTTTCCTTTGTAGATGTTGCTTGAGATTTGTTGTGTTGCCATAAAACTTTAAATTCAAATAACAGTGTTTGCATTGTACTGTTATAAGTTTATCGTTTTCATAATTTTCGTTAAAAAATTCCCAAACTATCGATTTTTTAAAGCGGCGCGCAGGTGGAAGGTTTTCTACTACAGCTTCATCATTATCGCTAACATATTCACTTTGTTCAAATGCTGTCTCCAGTAATTCACTACAATCAATATATTCGACAGTTTTCTGCTCTGCTTCAATCTTTGCTAACTCTGAGTGTTTTCTTTTAAGATGGTCCCAGAGATTTGAGGTATTTGCATAATATTTAACATTTTGGTGACACTGATTACACTGTACTGATATAACTTTATCATTTTCGTAATTTTTAGAAAAAAATTCCCAAACTACAGATTTTTGAAAAGAACGGGCAGAGGAAGCGCTTTCGCTTACAATTGTTTGACTGTTGAGATTTATTGAACTGCTGGTTCCTTGTTCACATAATGTTGTATCCAGTAATTCACTGCTATCAGTATTTTCGACGGGTTCCTGCTGTGCTTCAAATTCCGCTAATTTAACAGGATGTTTCCTTTTTAGATGATCTTTGAGATTTGTAGTGTTACCATAAAACTTTAAAATTACATCACATATATTACATCTTACTGCTACAGCTTTACCGTTTTCATATATTTTATCAAAAAAATCCCAAACTATAGATTTTTTGAAGCGCCGCGAAGATGAATGTTTTTCAGGTACAATTTCAGAATCATTCACAAATTCCTCATCACTAACAGATTTGGGTTCAGATTTTGGTATTATCAGATCGCTGATAATTATCGGAGCACTGGTACTCTGATCACACATTTTTGTACCTAAAAATTCACCACTATCTGCATTTTCGGACAGTTTCTGTTGCGTTTCAGGTTTAATTATCGCTAATTCAATAGGATGTTTTCTTTTTAGATGGTCCCTGAGATTTGTTGTGTTACCAAAGTACTTATAACTTGCGTCACAGATTTTACACTGCACTGAAATAACTTTGCCGTTTTCAAAATTTTCATTAAAAAATTCCCAGACTATAGATTTTCTAAAACAATGCAGCATTTTCTTTCTCAGAAAAGATCATTGCAGTATTTCCGTCCAATCAATTCTCAAACTATAGATTTCCTAAAGCAACGCAGTATTTTGATATAGTCAAATCGCTGATAATTATCGGAGCACTGGTACTCTGTTCATAAATTTTTGTACCTAATAATTTCCCGTTATCTGCATTTTCGGTCAATTTCTCTTGCGTTTCAGGTTCAGTTATTGTAATTCAACAGGAGGTTTTCTTTTTAGATGGTCCTTAAAATTTAGTACTTATAACTTGCGTTACAGATTTTACACTGCACTGAAATAACTTTACCATTTTCAAAGTTTTCATTAAAAAAATTTCTAAAACAGTGCAGCATTTTCTTTTTCGGAAAAGATCATTGCAGTATTTCCGTCCGATCAATTCTCAAACTATAGATTTTCAAAAGCAACGCAGTGTTTTCTTTCTTAAAAGAATACCCTTGCAATATTTCCAACCGATTTCATTCCGATTGTCTAAAGTTTCACATTTAGAGATGGGCGATTACTAGATAATTTTACGATCGGAACAATCGCTAATGCAGAAACTAACAATAGAATCAATAAACTAAATGAAACGAAATCAAGTTTTCAAAAACTCATCAAAACGCAATCACGTTTTACACTCGATTGTTCTAGTCGATTCTTCCACCGAAGCTTTACACCAGTCGAGATACAGACGGCGAAAATCAACGCCCTCTAGATAGGGGAGAAAACTGAGACCCGTACACTGTGACGTAGTCCACGATGATGCGTACGTTTATCAATGCCATCGAACGAACGGAGGGAATGTCGAGGAAATCAATCGAATGAACTTAGGAGCTTTTTCCCTTCTCTCATTGATCGTTTCTTCCGATAAGATCAATCTGCTGCACGACAGTCGATAAATTGAGTTGATTATTACAAATTTAAAGCAAACTCTTGTTCTTTGGGAGATAAGGGTTTGTTCATACTTGTATGAATAAGAAACGTACACATAGAAATGTTCGATAAAACGTAATTCAGCTAAAAGTTCTTGTGTAAGACTAAAAAATCGATCTACTGTGCGATAATTGATAAATTCAGTTGATTATTATAAAATTAAAGTAAACTCTTGATCTTGGGGGTTGGGGTTGCCCGTTATTGTATAAATAAGAAACGTACTCACAGAAATATTCGATAATACGTATTTATAACAATTCAGCTAAAAGTTCTTATGTGTAAGACTAAAAAATCGATCTACTGCACGATAGTTGATAAATTCAGTTGATTATTATAAATTTAAAATAAACTCTTGATCTTGGGGGATTGGGGGGGGGGGGAGTTGTTCATTATTGTATAAATAAGAAATGTACACATAGAAATGTTCGATAATAGGTATTTATAGCAGTTCATCTAAAAGTTGTTCTGTGTAAGACTAAAAAATCGATCTAGTGCCCGATAGTTGATAAAGTCAGTTGACTAATATAAATTTAAAATACACTCTTGATTTTGGGGAATTGGGGAGGGGGGGGGGTTCATTATTGTATAACTAAGAAACGTGCACATAGAAATGTTCGAATATATTTATAACAGTTTAGTAAAAGTTATTTTGTGTGAGACTAATTACTATTAGAATAACGCATAGATGGAAAAAAATTACTAAGATATTGAAAGATTGAAATAAATGAATGCTTAAATATTACGTATAAATGCTTAAAAAAAAAAAAAAAAAAAAAAAAAAAAAAAAAAAAAATCTTAAAAAAAATATCTTAGTTATAACAATTTTTTGAATAGCAGTAAATTCTTCAAAAATGTTTGCTTTATTTAATTACAGAAATTTACAAATAAATGCATTATATTTTAATTTTAGCATAAATCGAATATTTCTTAATTAAAATATTGGTATTAAAAAAATCAGGAGGTTTTCAACTATGTATCATTATTGTACTTTGTAGCATTTTCTATATTAAGGCGATTTTTTAAAAAAAATAGTGCGTCAATGAGAAATTTTGACACATTTTCTGAACATTTTAGCACGAAACTTGCAGGTATGATTATTGAAACGATTTGTAATCGAACATTTTAATATTTCGATAAAGAAAATACAACTTATGTTACAAGCAATTATTGTCTCAGGACAGCAGTTTTGCACTGTCGTGTCCAGAATCTCGATTCAAAACGCCAATTTTTACAGCATTTTTTTTTTTTTTTTTTTTTTTTTTTTTTTTTTTGGAAAATTTTTACTGTCATTACTGAAAAAAACTTCGATTACATAATTTCTAAATATGATAATCTGCCTATTTCATGATTTTTGGGGAAAAAATGAATTAGTAAATTATGTCAGCAATTAGGAGTTTAGATTTGAGAATTATTTTAACCCTTAACTAGTGTTGGCGATCTCATAGACGACAGCTTTATTCAGTTTTCCAAGTTTAACTTGTAATTATTTTACTTTTTTTATTTATTTATTTTACATTGGATAGCTGAGATCGATCTGTACAAAGGCTGTTTTTTATTTTTTCGATTTCGAATACAGATATTTTTAACGAGGACACTTTCTTTTTCAAAAATAAAAAATAAAATCATCCTCATTAAAAAAAAAAAAAAAAAAAAAAAAATCTACTATTAAAATTGAAAAATAAAAAAACGATCCTCGTACAGATCGATCTCGAATATAGAGGTCTGCACGGGCCCGGGCTTGGCCCGTACCCGGCCCGGCGGAATCGTTTCAAATTTTCTAACGGGCCGGGCCGGGCCGGCAGAATCAGAATAGTTTTCTCAACAGGCCGGGCCGGGCCGGCAAAAAAAAATTGAACGGGCCATACGGGCCGGGCCGATAAAAAAATTTTCGGGCCTGCCGGCCCGTTTTGAAGATTTAAGCAGAAACGATAAAATATGATCTATTTTCAACGCAAATGGTTTTAACGAGAATAAATATAAATGTGCGTCACGAGCCATACTAGTTTGACAGCATCAATATCAAAATGTAACTTGTACAGTGTGAGATCGGCATAGGACAGTTAAATTGTGTGTAACCCGTTTTAATATTTTTTTAGCTGACTCACACCGGGCTGAGATCAAGCTTGCATTATTTTTCTACATATAGACTTGCCGGACCGGAACAAGATTTAATTGTTCTCAAGATCTGTAGGGCAGACAACATGATTCGTAAAATTATTAACAGCGATAAAGAACTTATGTTAGATTAATCTTTGGATATATACTTCTTGATGGTTTTTAAATTAATTTCTCAATAACGCGAAAGTTTGATGGTTTTTAAATTAATTTCTCAATAACGCGAAAGTTTGACACATTTTCAGATTAATTTTTAATTGTAAAAATATAAAAGTGATAAGCCTGACTATTGAAGGCATTTGGAATCGAATAGCATTTTTCATTTTTAATGAATAAAATATTTGCATAAATTTGTTCAGATACAATAGTTTCTCAAATGGTTGCAGGTTTTTCTCCCTTCCCATGCTATAGCTTCCGGAAATTCTATTGAAAATGCTAACTATAACAATAATTTATTTCCTTTCAATATTCTTAAATTGCTTGTATCAAAAAACGGATAATGCCACTTGATTATATAGTTTCTGAATAAAGATACCAGCTGTGCGTTTCTGAGAAAAAAATGAATTTAGAAATGTATCAGAAAGGCCCATATTTGAGTTAACGAATGAATTTGGATTTAAAATCTTTAATAAAATGATATAGAAATATTTTTATAAATCTTCTTTTATTAAACAGCTTCAAAAGTTACGATGTTTTTAACTTTCTTTCTTTTTTCTTTTATTCTAAGCCATATTAATTTTTTGATGAATCTTTATTTGATTGTTGAAAGCCTAAGAATCTTAGTAATCACTAATGTTGCTAATGTATATTTCCTGTAAAATATACTGTAAAATCATTCCATAGATATGTATGCAGTATTCTTTAAAAAAATCTTAATTATATGAAAAAAATCTGAATTTTTTAGAAATCGTAGAAATTGTAACGGGCCAAAACGGGCCGGGCCTGTTTTCACTGATTTCTGTACGGGCCGGGCCGGGCCGAACTTTTGAGTTTTACAACGGGCCGGGTCGGGCCGAAAATTTTTTCCTACGGGCCGGGCCAGGCCTGGAAATTCCGGCCCGTGCAGACCTCTACTCGAATATCCAATGAAAAAAAAAATCATTTAAAGATATTGAAATGCAACCGTGGTATCAAACTTTACCTACCAACATCATTTTGGGGTTTTAGCATCAAGTTTGGGGAGGGGGGGGGGGGGTGCCAAATGGAAACTTTGTCCCGGGCGCAGTTTTCTTTTCGCCTCTGAAGATATCATTATAAATTTCTTCCATAGAATATACATTACGGAGCGAGTCTTTTCACTTGACTGAAGTAGCCTCTTAACTCTAAATACAAATGAGATTTTCCTGTATTTGGCGTTTTTGTACTATTGATAAAGCATTCTGAACAGGTGAATTTGAATCATAATAACCCTAAGCGGGCTACAGGTAGGGTCTGTAGCTAGGAGGGAAGTGCCAGGAGGGAGTGGGGAGGGTGGGGGGGGGGTAAGCCCTCCTAAAATATTTTGATCTTCCCCTGGAGAAGATTTCGAGGTCACTAAACGAATTTCTGTTCCGAAAATCAAAATGAAATTCTGTTAAAAAATATATAATTTAGTTTTGTTTTCGCAGAAATACTAAATTGTAGTATTTGTGGGAAAAGTGCAAATAAGCGTTTCAACACTCGCACATCCTCATTGCGCATATGAAGCTAATACCACCCCCCCTCCCTACATTTTCTTGAGCCCCACTATTATTCGCTTCTCGCTACAGCCCTGATTACAGAGATATTTATTACGAAATCTTTCTCCTCTTTCGATTTCATTCTGCAAGTGCCCATGCACCAAGAATAAGCACTGCATTTGTTATCGCCATAAAATGATAAATTGTAAACCAACTAAGAAAAAAAAAAGGGGGGGGGGGTGAAATTGCACATTTGATGATATTTCTGCAGCTTATTTTGCATAACTGGAGGACTTCCGCTTTGGTCAGATCAAAATCAGAAATAAAGAGAAAGTCAACTCCTGTTTCCCCACATCTCTGCATAGACAATGCAAGCTGTTATATATTTCCATACCAATATAGCCATATTAGGCTATCTACAACCAGGGCCTGATTAATGCACGGGCCTCCGGGGCCCATCAATTTCAGGGGCCCACAAATTATGTGGCTGAATTTTTTCCTTAATCAGGTACTTTTCAAATAATATTGTTTTATAAAATATGAAACGTAAAATTTAAATATTCTGAATGACTCAATAAAATTTTTAGAAGCTTTTAACCTAGGCACTTTTCTGTAAAAGTCCTTTTCATTCTGAGAGTACCTATAATTTTCAAAATTTGCCGTATCCAGAAAATCAAATTTGGGGAAAATGCCAAAAACTGCATACTGTGTCTATTGGATTCAATAGAAACGAGGATTTTACAATGTCCGAGTTATAGTTTAAAATGATTACTGGACTAATAGAGAAAACATAATATTTATGATTTTGGATGAGGCAAGTTCTGAAAAAGACATTCTCAGACATAAACTGTGGATCATAGATGTCTGTGAATTACACAAATGCTTATTCGAGAAAGTGGACGGTAATTCATTTTTCTTTTTTTTTTTATTATTGTTCTTGAAAGTTTCATTTTTTTTTTTGTAAACTTGAAACTTTCACCCAAGCAACTTTGCAAGTCATCAAATAAACCTACTTTTTTTCTGAACGTGTCGCCTGGAATGGGGAGTTAGGGGGGGGGGGAGGAAACTTTTCAACAGGCCCTGGGCCCAACTTCAGCTTGATCGGGCTCTATCTACAACACTTTTATATTTGCGGGGTTTTTTTTTCTTTATCTTTTCAGGTTGCGAATTGTGGGTAAGACATCTATACTACGAAAATAAGAAAAAAAAAAAAAAAAAAAAAAAAAAAAAAAAATGAGGCATAGCCGATATTACGGAATGGCGAATATTAAGATAACAAGTTACAGTGACGAGATAACAATTTACGATCCGCAATTTTTATCACTGTCATCTTTTTGTCAATTGGCATTCTAAAGCAAATTTCAGAGTATTGCCTGTGAATTGGGGGTATTTATACATATTTACTGCATGTTTCAAATGTAAGGCCGGTATTCCAGTTACTTTATAAATTTTTCAAAAATGGGATAACTGGAAAATGTATAAAATGTAACTGGACTATGTCAAATTCAATTATCCCAACAGTTAGGAGCTGTGCAAATAACGTTATCAACTTTTTTGTAATTCCGGAGCTCCCCCCCCCCCTTTTGATATCATATGTTATCATTCCTCGAATCCCCCCCCCCCCCCCACACACACACACGGTAATAATATCGTTATCAAGGTGTTCTTTAGACATTTGTTTTTATATTTTTTGTTTGAAGTGATATACAAAACTGGTTGCATTTATTTTTCGCATACTTTATAGATTCAAATGAAGATTAGTCTAAGATATCGCTTTATTCAAATAACACATAAAAGAAATTATAAATAAGAGAAGTACTAGTTAAAAGTATCTTATAATACTTTTTGCTACATAATGCATTCAACAGTAATAAAGTCTTTTTGTATTTCCCCGAACGGAGGAGTGATGTAGTGCAGATCGAAATTCATATTAACAAAACAAGTGGACAACATTCTTTCTCTTTTACTTATTAGTTAACACAAGCTTCATTTAAAATATATTTCACATATTTTTTTTTTTCCCGAGTCGTGATTGTACAGTGAACCTCCAAATAAAGGATACTCCGAAGAAGAGATAACTCTGTTTAAAGGACAAAACTTCCGGTCCCAGTCCCTTGGTATAGGACGTGTAATGTGTTTACCTCTGAATAAGGGATACTCAATTTAAGAGACATTCGATTTAAGGGGCATTTGAAAATGAGATTAAAGGGGCTGGCTCTTGTATTTCAGATAATGAAGTTGTCGGTGATGGAAATGAAAATACAAATTTTTATGAACTTATTAAAAAGACAGACAGTCATGTTGTTACAGAGACATGTATGTAATTGAAGAGCAATTTTTTACCGATAATTCTGATTCGACTTTAGCGTGTTTATCCCCATTGAAAGTAATGCTGAAAAATGTGAGAATGATTCTGAAAATGGAGAATAAAAGAAAATTGTGAAATAAAGAACTTTACAGATGCTTCAAGGCTGTTCTTAAATCAAAAAAGGCAACTTATATGACATAAGTTTTAATTTATTTTTATTCAGAAATGCTTGAAATTAGCCGGCGTTGTTGTTCAGAAGCTATGTAATCAAACAGTTTCTTATGGGTTCTTTTTTCTCAAACGCAATAGATGTTTTAGAAAATACTGTCAATTTGGGCGTTTTGAATGGAATTTCTATGCTAGAGAAGAATAACTACTCCAAAAAAAGTGAAAAACATCTTTTTCACGTGATCAAAACGCTTATAACTCAATAGGTAATTTATTCAAAACTTGAAAATACAGTTTGATTCCAAATGGCTTCCATATAGTCAGGCGTTTCAATTTTATCTGTTAAAAAAATTAATTTGTAAATGTTTCAACATTTTCTGCTTGTTGAACACAGACTTGTTCATAGATTTGTTGCCTGAAAATACGCAAAGCAATTGAAATTTAATACATTTTTTGTAAATACTGTTGATAATGAAGAATTAAAATTTGTAAGTATGATAAATGAACACTTGAAAAGTTTATAGTGAAAAAAATGACATTTGCAAAACAATCACTTTTGATTGATTACTTCAAGTAAAATTCTTTTAAATGTTTTTATACTTTTTACATGCACACAGTTTCTACAAAAAATGCAATCAATAATTCTACAAAGCATTTAATAATTTAGTAATCAATTGAAAATTTTAATTAATTAATTTTGTATTCCTTTTGTGCTTGATTAACATGATTTATACGATTCGAATACATTTAAACTTCACCTTTAATGTTTTATTATTTTTATATCTTGCTGGACGATTAAGGGTGTATTCGAAAAAACGCTTTTCCTCCTTCAACAGCTCGAAATTTTACGATTCAATTTCAGACACATTTTTAAAAGTAGAAACATGAAACTTGCTGAGGGGATTCTTGAAAAGACGTATGAAGTGCCGTCTTTTTACGCTCAATTCATTAGAATTTGAGTTATAAACGATTACCTTATCAGTATGACCCTTTTTAGGTAGATTTCGTATGAAATACTACCTATTGCATTGTCTCCCATGTTGGAATTTCTGAAAAATTTTTGCGGATCTACACGAATCATGACTCCTAGACCCCAAAACTACCATCAGTAAAAAAGTTTATATATCTATCTATCTATCTATCTATCTATCTATCTATCTATCTATCTATCTATCGGTGTATATCACTTTCTTCTAGACACGATAACTTCCATAATTATGCTCAGATCTTCATCAAACTTTTACATAAAATCATAGGGCATAAAATCTCGGTTAAGTTCGTTAATGGGCAAAATCGGACCAAGGAGGTGAAAGTTAGGAGGGTTTTTGTGAAAACAGAAAAAACGCGATAACTTTTTAATTAAAATAGATATCGAATCAGTTTAAAGTTTATATTACTTCTAAAAAATGAGGAAAAAGTTTATGCGTGACAGATTTTTGATAAAGTTAAAAGTGGGCTCAAGGGGCGAAAAAAACATGGTTTTTGGGAGAAAAAAAATCATAACTTCGTCAATTCTCAAGATATCAAATCCAACTAAATTTTATATAAATGTACTCAATATTATCTAAAACTTTTGTATTTACAAGTTTTTGATAGGACCAATTTTTACCGATGAAAAAAATTAAAAACGAAAAGAAAAAGGGGGGAGGAAAAAGAAAAAAAACCATAACTTACTCAATTCTTAAGCAATTAAATCTAATTAAATTTATTTTACATCTTCACAATAATATCTACAATTTTTATATTGACAAGTTTTTCATAGAACCAATTCTTATAGCAAAAATAAATTAAACAAAAATAGGAGTTGGAGAAAAAAACCTCAAATCCAAACTGCTTATATTCTGACTCATTTTAAAATTCATTTTTGATTTTAAACGCATCCAAATGACAGATCCTATTATTTAGCAACTATATAATGCGACGTATTGGCCAATTTTTTGATAAAGGCAGAATATATTTTTAAAAAGGCTGCCAAAAAAGGTATTTTGAACAGATTTCCCGAAGTTTTCATCATTAAAAAATTCATTAAGTATAACAAATTGCGTTTTTTATGCGTCATTTTTAAATTCATTTTTGTTCTCAAACCCATCCAATTTACAGGTCCTATTATTTAGGAACTATATAACTTGACGTATTGGGCGGTTTTTTGATAAAGGCAGAATATATATTTTAAAAGGCTGCCAAAAAGGGTATTTTGAACAGAATTTCACGAAGTTATCGTGATTAAAATTTGCGGAAATTTAAGAAATTGCGTTTTTACCGAGTCATTTTTAAATCTTTTTTTGTTCTCAAACGCATCCAATTTACAGGTTCTCTTATTTAGGAACTATATAATGTGACGGAGTGGCCAGTTTTTTGATAAAGGCAGAATATATTTAAAAAAAGGCTGCCAAAATGGGCACTTCGCACAAAATTTCCCAAAGCGACATGATTAATGAACTGTGGGTATTCAAATAACAAATTGGTTATTTTATGACTCATTTTTAAATCCAATTTTGCTCTGACACACATTCAATTGACAGTTTTTTGTTACTTAGGAACTATATAATGTGCGTATTCGTCGATTTTTTGATAAAGGGTGAATATATATATTTTAAAAGCTGTCAAAGTAAGCACTTCACAAAAAAATTTCCCAAAGCGATCATGATAAAAGAATTGAGGTTGTATTCAAATAACAAATTGTTTATTTTATGACTCATTTTTAAATTCAATTTTGCTCTCAAACGCATTCAATTGACAGTTATTTGTTATTTAGGAACTGTGTAATGTGCCGTATTGGTCAGAGTTTTGATAAAGGCTAAATATATATTTAAAAAAAATCTGTCAAAGTAGGCACTTCGCACAAAATTTCTCAAAGCGATCTTGATTAAAGAATTGTGGATGTATTAAAATAATAAATTGGTTATTTTATGACTCATTTTTAAATTCAATTTTGCTGTCAAACGAATTTAATTAACAGTTTTTTGTTATTTAGGAACTATATAATGAGCATATTGTTCAATTTTTTAAATAAAGTAAGAATATAATTCAAAATATATTGCCAAAATGGGCATTTGAGTAAAAATAGGCTTTTTTTTTTTTTTTTTTTTTTTTTTGAGATGAAAACTTTTCGAAATCTACCTCCGCCTATAGGCCATGCCGAAAGGGATTTTTTCGTTCCTAAATCTGTGGCTTGGGAAAAATCGATTCGAAATGCCGTTTTTGATTGCTTTTTTTGCAATATTTTGTGTATTTATCAAAGAATCGACAATCACGGAATCTTGTGTACTTTCCAAATAAGAGACTTTGAAAGTTTGGTGTATTTGAGAACAAAGATGAATTCAAAAATAAATCGGAAAACAAGCAGTTTGATTCGAAATACACCCTTAATTAAAAAAAAATAATAAAACTTCGAATAAGGGACACCTCTATTTAAAGGACAAAAGTTCCGGTCCCAAAGGTATCCCTTGTTTGGAAGTTTCACTGTATATGCATACACAAATGAAAAAAATAGGGATGTCAATCAATGGAGTATCTTATATTTTAAATTTAAATTATTTTATAATAATTTAGTCCTTTGTATTTTCATAAAAATAGATAACAGACTGAAAAAAAGATAACACACTATTTTGAATTAAAGTCCATGTTAAAAATAAAAAGATAATTTTGATTGGATCAAAAATGATACCGATATCATAAGCCAACTCCCCACCCCCCTTCTCCCATTCTCCCCCGCCAAGTCAAAAACTCTTGTCGCCACGTGGCAACTAAAGACCATATGTCTGCACCTATAGTACATATGTATATCGATAAGACGACGTGAGTTTCAAAACACGCTTTATACAAAGTTTTAAAATCTTGGTTTACCTATCAATTTATTTTGTTGGTAAATTTGCATCGAAAAAACACAACAGTCTGAAAAGAAAAAAAAAACTAGTTTTTTTTTTTTTTTTTTTTTTTTTTTTTTAAGCTTTATAAAATCTTTGTTTACAATGTAAACCAATGGACACAGACAAAAATTTTCCGCGATTTCCTAAGATTTTATTCTATGGATAGAGCAAGTTTTGAAACTCACGTCCTGTATACGTCAGTAGTAGGAAAAGGAGAGTTTAAGGACAGCCGCAGGGACAAGGGACCGTCCCTGCGGCCGTCCCTGCGGCTGTCCCTCCGGCTGTGCCTCCTGCTGTGCCTCCGGCTGTCCCTGCGGCTGTCCCTCTTGCGCCCACCGTACCACCGCCATCTCCTCCCCCCCCCACTATGCATCCCCCTCCACGAACGCCCCCTAGTGGAATAAAGGAACATTCTATTATAACATGAGAGGTGAACAACCTTCCCTAATTAAAAATATTATCAATCACATCTCAACTCGGAATCATACTATATGATGAAGATTAAATTTATATTTGAATTTTGAACAACCATAATTTTAATGAGTATTATTAATTAAGCGAAACACCGGAAAAATATCAGTTTTTAACCATTTTATTTAGATTTCTTCAACTACAAGATGAGATTATCAATTTAACTCAAGAAAGTTAAACATATATTTGAATTTTGCTTCATAGACATCTTAATGAGTAGTATTAATTAAGTAAAAACAATAGAAAATATCCAGTTTTATAGAAAAAGACTGATTTCTTACGATTTTTATCAACTTAAGAGAGAAAACTTAAACATACATTTCAGTTTTTCAACAGCTATAACCTTAATGAGCATTCATAATCAAGTAAAAAACAATGGAAAATATCGATTTTTATAGAAAAAGGCTGATTTCTTACGATTTTTATCAACTGCAATATCAGTGTATCGACTTACAAGTTGAAAGTTAAACATGCATTCTAGTTTTTCAACAGCTATAATCTGAATGAGTATCGTTAATTAAGTAAAAAACAATGGAAAATATCAAGTTTTATAGAAAAAGACTGATTTCTTACGATTTTTTCAACTCAAACTTCAGACTATCAATTTGGTAGAAAGAAATTTAAGCATGCATTCGAGTTTTGGACAACCATTTCCTTCATGAACATTATTAATTAAGCAAAACAACAGAAAATATTAAATTTTTAACTGATTTCTTCATATTTATTTATTTTTATTTTTTTTTATATATATATAAAATCAGAATACACAACTTAAAATAGAAATTTAAACATATTTTTTAATTTTTGAACAGTCGTTACCTCAAAGAATTTCAATAATTGAACAATTAACAAAGGAAACTAATGATTTTTTAACGAAAAAAGACGAATTAAACGAATTTGGTTAACTTTTACTCTAAATGGAAATTTCATCATACTTTTATATACTAACTAAGTAGAATTTTAATGCATAAACGAACACATTTCAATAAATATTCAACGCACACACAAATATGAAAACAACACCTGCTTCTTGTGACGTCATATTGAAACCAAAACTTATTCCTCCGAAGTCCCTTACCATACCTTTTCACCCCCATCTCCCCCAATTTTTTACCTTAGGTAGGGAAATGGACAATGCAATGACCTCTCATTCTTGTATATTTAGAAGTCTGGGAGAAAAAAAGAGACATTTTATACACTCCAATTTCATAACAGTTACCGCAATATCCCAAAATTTGAATTTTGGAAGACATAATCAGTATAATTAATTAAACAAAATAATAAAAATATTATTTTTTAAGGGGAAAAGGTGAATTTAAGCGAATTTGATTAGTTTTACAATAGTCTTTTGAACAACAACTTGGAAATATAGATTTCTAACAGAAGAATTAAACGTATATTTTAATTTTAACAACAAAAACTTAACAAGTATCATTAATTCAACAAAAATAAATATCAATTTTAAAGAAAAGACGAATTTGAATAATTTTACACTAGTATTTTCAAAAGCAACATAGAAATATCAATACTTATTCACATATTTCACTTATTCACTGTATTCAGTACTATATTTAATAAATATGGATACAATTTAAGAATTTTCTAATCTATAATTAAATATTAGCTGTATATTTAATGTTACCCATGTTTTCAACATTAGTTCATAATCGTGAATTTTGTATTTTAAATACCATGTATTCAGGTTCAGATTATTTTCACTTGAAATCATACAGAATTTTTTAACAGAGTTTGTTTTTGAAATCATTGAAGCAACTGTATTTAATATTTTTAACACCAATTTTCTAAGATTTTCTAACATTTTCCGATTATACATTCTTCAGAAGTACATTTCTAAATGTTACAATCACTTTACATATCGAAAAGATATCATTGAAGCAACTGTATTTAATATTTTTAATACCAATTTTCTAAGATTTTTTAACATTTTCCGGTTATACATTCCTCAAAAGTTATTATTACGTATTCTAAACAATAGAAAATATTAATTTTAAGAATAAAAAGACGAATTTAAACAAATTTTATTAGTTTTACACTATTTTTTCTCACCTCCAACACGGATATATCAATTTTAACAGAATAATTAAACGTATATTTTAGTTTTTAACAACAAAAATGTAATAAGTATCATTAATTAAACAAAAATAAATATCAATTTTCAAGAAAAGACAATTTTTTACACAAATTTTCAACTTTGAAATACATTTGCTTACATATATTGTTACAGTATATTACTAAACTTAAACTTTTTAAAAAGTTTGAATGTCTTTACAAAGGGTTCATACTTATATTTTTCACGTCTTGACTGCATTCGAAATCTTACAACAAAAGTATACTTTTATTATTATTATTATTATTATTCTAGAAATCCTAAAAAATCGTTTCTTGCTGCTTTAGACACTTGACATATTAAAACTACTCTACCCATATAATTAATCAAATTAGGACATGATTCATCTTACACTTCAAAATTCCTGAATTTTTACAATACTTATTTTCATCAAACTTTATTCTTGATCCTATATATTTTAATAGCACAGAATTTTAACATCTGTTTTTATCTACTTATCAAAAAATTATTAAAACACCCAACAACATTTTCCAAATATGAATATTATCTTTACAATTTAATAATGCAAAACATACACGAATACAAAGTTTAATTTTTACAAACATTTCATATTTCAAACCAAACTATTCGAAATTTTCACAACATAAGAGCAAACATTAGACGAACTTTTTAACATTAATATTGCTTACATCTTTTCATCATAACTTTTAACTATGATAATTATCCATTTTTAGGTTGATTGTCGAAAAACTGTAACTGAAATTACATAAACTTAATGTAAAAAACCATGTTCTCACACAATTTCTTGAAATTCAACAAAGAATTGACTATTACTCCAATACTTATCTACTTCAATCTCGACTCTCGATAGTATATAGATATTGCATCATTACATACTTACAACTCTTTTCAAACGTTTATCAGAAAATCAAGTCAATCAAAGTCTAGTAGTTATCACACCTGTTCCTCAGAAATATTACTATCATATGAAACAGTAAAGAAAATTAATAGATATTTAATATTTAATAACTTCATACGTGAAATTACTGCTGAATAAGAATACTAATAATCAATAAAATCAACTGTTGGACAAAAAAATAGTACAGATTACCGAAAATTCAAATCATTTTTTCTACAAAAATTAACAAATGAATGACAAGTTAGAGAAATAACTAAAAAAAAAATAATAATGAACATATTTACAAATTTATTAAAATCACACCTTTTTCTGGATTACAAACCACAATTTCTTGAAAAATTTAACACCGAATTTGTAAGATTTTAATCCTAGTATTACATACACTCAATAAATATTCAAAATTAACAAAAAATAATTTTTTAGTCTCATCAATAAGCAAAAATTTTATATTAAAAGAATATTTTCATAGTAGTACTTATAAAAATGAGAGTTTACAAACTGATTTTCATAATTTTATCACATTTAAACTTAATATTTTACATAAAACATTATTTAATCAAATTTTATGCTTTCTAATTCAGTAAAATTCAATACTTTTTTAGTTTTTAAACCAATACCACAATATTTATTTACATCAAACTTGATTCTTCACCTTTTATATTTCCACATTACACACGTGAGATAAATACTAACTTGGATCAGGAGTTGAAGTCAATTGATTCCATTCGATTTTCATCATGTACGCATTGCTCCTACACGAAATTTCTTACTGCTATAATCATCTAATGTATTAAAACTAATCTACTCATATTTTTAATCAATTCATCAAATGTTTCATCTCGCACTTCTGAATTATCGTGCATCAAGTTGCTTAAAATATAAATACTATCTTTATAGTTTTAATGATATATAGTATACATGGTTTACCTTGAGTTAGCACTTCCATAGTATTAATCAAATTATATGTTTCATCTTGCACTTGATCTTAATGTTTTCATCTTGCATCTGAATTATCGTCCATCGAGTTTTTTAAATAATAATATATTTATAGTTTTTGATTATACATAGCATGTACAAATACAATCTTTAATTTTAACATTTCATATTTCAAATAACCTATTTCCGAAACCAAGCTATGTGAATTTTACCACAATGCTTATTATCATAGAATAATTTGTGTTTCACACTTTTCTAAAAATTATCAGATATGTACCCCTCAGAGAAATTACTATCATATAAATAAATGAAGAAAATTTTATATTAAATGTACACGAAATTGATTGCAATATACATGTATTTAATAAAAATAAATAAATAGGCGATTATTTATACATTAAACCTTTACTAAATATATATTTCTTTCATTATACAGATGTTTCAACAAGATGAACCAAAACAGCAGCAAACTTCAGAAATTAATGACCCGAATGATTCATCCCTAGCACATGTAGCGTTAACGAATAACACATATGTGAGTACTTATATGAGAAATACTAGAATTCGTATATGAAACGTAATTAGAGTAAATACAAAATGATTTGTCTTACTACCTACACTTTAACAAGTGCTTTTTACCTATATTATTGAAGAGAATCCTAACTGTGTCCATTTATTTCTACTACAGATGTGCTCTATTTGCTACAAACACTTCTTAAGTAAATGGAATTTAACAGAACATACAAAAATCTATACAGGTGAAAAACCTTACACTTGGAAAGATTACCATAAATGCTGTTTTCAAGGAGACGTGAATCAAAAATGCACACATCATCATATAAAGCATCATCAAATATATGTAAACTTAGCGAAGATATTCAAAAATTAGTCAGACTTTTGAAGAATTTAGAAATAAAGGAAGATATTTAGGCTATTTATCCATCATATTTTCACAACATTTACCACAATATCTCAAACTTAAAATTTCGAAGACATACACACTGCTGAAAAGTAATTTTGTGATTCTTCTAACCAGTATGAATGTATAGATGTTATTTTGCAGTGTATTCTTTAAATGCTCACATTAAATATTATTTTATATGCATATATCGTTGTGTTTATTTTTCTAATACCTATTACATTAATGAAATATATAACATTTTAAGTGAAATAACACTCTCACAACTTAAAAAATGCATAAGAACATATAAAAATAAACAGATGTATGAAAAAATATGCAAGTTTACAAAATATTTTCATTGTTTTCTAGAAATATTAACAAAAAATATTTACAATATGAAAAAATTGTAAAAGTGAAAAGAAAAAACATAAATGTAAAAACAAAAACCACAAAGTGAAAAACTCATAACAAAGTTTTTGAAAAAAAATATTTACAACAAAATTTTTTTTACAAAAACCAAAACTTCCAAAAATATTTTTTCAAAAACATTTTTTACAAAAAAATTTTTTTTCAAAATACGTTTTTACAAAAGTAAAAAAAAAAAAGAAAATCACAACGTTCAAAAAATGAAAAATTTTTGTTAAAAAAAGTGTAAAAAAATTGCAAAAAAATGTTGCAAAAATTTCAAAAAAAGTTATGAAAAAAGCTTCAAAAATTTCGTTGGTTTTAATGCAGTATGCAATGGCGAAACCATTGCATTTGCTATTAAAAACAACAAAATTTTTGAGACTTTTTTCATAACTTTTTTTGAAATTTTTGCAACATTTTTTTGCAATTTTTTTACACTTTTTTTTAACAAAAATTTTTCATTTTTTAACGTTGTGATTTTCTTTTTTTTTTACTTTTGTAAAAACTTATTTTGAAAAAAAATTTTTTTGTAAAAAATGTTTTTGAAAAAAAAATTTTTTGAAAAAAATATTTTTGGAAGTTTTGGTTTTTGTAAAAAAAATTTTGTTGTAAATATTTTTTTTCAAAAACTTTGTTATGAGTTTTTCACTTTGTGGTTTTTGTTTTTACATTTATGTTTTTTCTTTTCACTTTTACAATTTTTTCATATTGTAAATATTTTTTGTTAATATTTCTAGAAAACAATGAAAATATTTTGTAAACTTGCATATTTTTTCATACATCTGTTTATTTTTGTATGTTCTTATGCATTTTTTAAGTTGTGAGAGTGTTATTTCACTTAAAATGTTATGTATTTCATTAATGTAATAGGTATTAGAAAAATAAACACAACGATATATGCATATAAAAGAATATTTAATGTGAGCATTTAAAGAATACACTGCAAAATAACATCTATACATTCATACTGGTTAGAAGAATCACAAAATTACTTTTCAGCAGTGTGTAAGTCTTCCAAATTTTAAGTTTGAGATATTGTGGTAAATGTTGTGAAAATATGATGGATAAATAGCCTAAATATCTTCCTTTATTTCTAAATTCTTCAAAAGTCTGACTAATTTTTGAATATCTTCGCTAAGTTTACATATATCTGATGATGCTTTATATGATGATGTGTGCATTTTTGATTCACGTCTCCTTGAAAACAGCATTTATGGTAATCTTTCCAAGTGTAAGGTTTTTCACCTGTATAGATTTTTGTATGTTCTGTTAAATTCCATTTACTTAAGAAGTGTTTGTAGCAAATAGAGCACATCTGTAGTAGAAATAAATGGACACAGTTAGGATTCTCTTCAATAATATAGGTAAAAAGCACTTGTTAAAGTGTAGGTAGTAAGACAAATCATTTTGTATTTACTCTAATTACGTTTCATATACGAATTCTAGTATTTCTCATATAAGTACTCACATATGTGTTATTCGTTAACGCTACATGTGCTAGGGATGAATCATTCGGGTCATTAATTTCTGAAGTTTGCTGCTGTTTTGGTTCATCTTGTTGAAATATCTGTATAATGAAAGAAATATATATTTAGTAAAGGTTTAATGTATAAATAATCGCCTATTTATTTATTTTTATTAAATACATGTATATTGCAATCAATTTCGTGTACATTTAATATAAATTAAATTTTCTTCATTTATTCATATGATAGTAATTTCTCTGAGGGGTACATATCTGATAATTTTTAGAAAAGTGTGAAACACAAATTATTCTATGATAATAAGCATTGTGGTAAAATTCACATAGCTTGGTTTCGGAAATAGGTTATTTGAAATATGAAATGTTAAAATTAAAGATTGTATTTGTACATGCTATGTATAATCAAAAAATAAATATATTATTATTTAAAAAACTCGTTGGACGATAATTCAGATGCAAGATGAAAACATTAAGATCAAGTGCAAGATGAAACATATAATTTGATTAATACTATGGAAGTGCTAACTCAAGATAAACCATGTATACTATATATCATTAAAACTATAAAGATAGTATTTATATTTTAAGCAACTTGATGCACGATAATTCAGAAGTGCGAGATGAAACATCTGATGAATTGATTAAAAATATGAGTAGATTAGTTTTAATGCATTAGATGATTATAGCAGTAAGAAATTTCGTGTAGGAGCAATGCGTACATGATGAAAATCGAATGGAATCAATTGACTTCAACTCCTGATCCAAGTTAGTATTTATCTCACGTGTGTAATGTGGAAATATAAAAGGTGAAGAATCAAGTTTGATGTAAATAAATATTGTGGTATTGGTTTAAAAACTAAAAAAGTATTGAATTTTACTGAATTAGAAAGCATAAAATTTGATTAAATAATGTTTTATGTAAAATATTAAGTTTAAATGTGATAAAATTATGAAAATCAGTTTGTAAACTCTCATTTTTATAAGTACTACTATGAAAATATTCTTTTAATATAGAATTTCTGCTTATTGATGAGACTAAAAAATTATTTTTTGTTAATTTTGAATATTTATTGAGTGTATGTAATACTAGGATTAAAATCTTACAAATTCGGTGTTAAATTTTTCAAGAAATTGTGGTTTGTAATCCAGAAAAAGGTGTGATTTTAATAAATTTGTAAATATGTTCATTATTATTTTTTTTTAGTTATTTCTCTAACTTGTCATTCATTTGTTAATTTTTGTAATTTTTGTAGAAAAAATGATTTGAATTTTCGGTAATCTGTACTATTTTTTTGTCCAACAGTTGATTTTATTAATTATTAGTATTCTTATTCAGCAGTAATTTCACGTATGAAGTTATTAAATATTAAATATCTATTAATTTTCTTTACTGTTTCATATGATAGTAATATTTCTGAGGAACAGGTGTGATAACTACTAGACTTTGATTGACTTGATTTTCTGATAAACGTTTGAAAAGAGTTGTAAGTATGTAATGATGCAATATCTATATACTATCGAGAGTCGAGATTGAAGTAGATAAGTATTGGAGTAATAGTCAATTCTTTGTTGAATTTCAAGAAATTGTGTGAGAACATGGTTTTTTACATTAAGTTTATGTAATTTCAGTTACAGTTTTTCGACAATCAACCTAAAAATGGATAATTATCATAGTTAAAAGTTATGATGAAAAGATGTAAGCAATATTAATGTTAAAAAGTTCGTCTAATGTTTGCTCTTATGTTGTGAAAATTTCGAATAGTTTGGTTTGAAATATGAAATGTTTGTAAAAATTAAACTTTGTATTCGTGTATGTTTTGCATTATTAAATTGTAAAGATAATATTCATATTTGGAAAATGTTGTTGGGTGTTTTAATAATTTTTTGATAAGTAGATAAAAACAGATGTTAAAATTCTGTGCTATTAAAATATATAGGATCAAGAATAAAGTTTGATGAAAATAAGTATTGTAAAAATTCAGAAATTTTGAAGTGTAAGATGAATCATGTCCTAATTTGATTAATTATATGGGTAGAGTAGTTTTAATATGTCAAGTGTCTAAAGCAGCAAGAAACGATTTTTTAGGATTTCTAGAATAATAATAATAATAATAATAAAAGTATACTTTTGTTGTAAGATTTCGAATGCAGTCAAGACGTGAAAAATATAAGTATGAACCCTTTGTAAAGACATTCAAACTTTTTAAAAAGTTTAAGTTTAGTAATATACTGTAACAATATATGTAAGCAAATGTATTTCAAAGTTGAAAATTTGTGTAAAAAATTGTCTTTTCTTGAAAATTGATATTTATTTTTGTTTAATTAATGATACTTATTACATTTTTGTTGTTAAAAACTAAAATATACGTTTAATTATTCTGTTAAAATTGATATATCCGTGTTGGAGGTGAGAAAAAATAGTGTAAAACTAATAAAATTTGTTTAAATTCGTCTTTTTATTCTTAAAATTAATATTTTCTATTGTTTAGAATACGTAATAATAACTTTTGAGGAATGTATAACCGGAAAATGTTAAAAAATCTTAGAAAATTGGTATTAAAAATATTAAATACAGTTGCTTCAATGATATCTTTTCGATATGTAAAGTGATTGTAACATTTAGAAATGTACTTCTGAAGAATGTATAATCGGAAAATGTTAGAAAATCTTAGAAAATTGGTGTTAAAAATATTAAATACAGTTGCTTCAATGATTTCAAAAACAAACTCTGTTAAAAAATTCTGTATGATTTCAAGTGAAAATAATCTGAACCTGAATACATGGTATTTAAAATACAAAATTCACGATTATGAACTAATGTTGAAAACATGGGTAACATTAAATATACAGCTAATATTTAATTATAGATTAGAAAATTCTTAAATTGTATCCATATTTATTAAATATAGTACTGAATACAGTGAATAAGTGAAATATGTGAATAAGTATTGATATTTCTATGTTGCTTTTGAAAATACTAGTGTAAAATTATTCAAATTCGTCTTTTCTTTAAAATTGATATTTATTTTTGTTGAATTAATGATACTTGTTAAGTTTTTGTTGTTAAAATTAAAATATACGTTTAATTCTTCTGTTAGAAATCTATATTTCCAAGTTGTTGTTCAAAAGACTATTGTAAAACTAATCAAATTCGCTTAAATTCACCTTTTCCCCTTAAAAAATAATATTTTTATTATTTTGTTTAATTAATTATACTGATTATGTCTTCCAAAATTCAAATTTTGGTATATTGCGGTAACTGTTATGAAATTGGAGTGTATAAAATGTCTCTTTTTTTCTCCCAGACTTCTAAATATACAAGAATGAGAGGTCATTGCATTGTCCATTTCCCTACCTAAGGTAAAAAATTGGGGGAGATGGGGGTGAAAAGGTATGGTGAGGGACTTCGGAGGAATAAGTTTTGGTTTCAATATGACGTCACAAGAAGCAGGTGTTGTTTTCATATTTGTGTGTGCGTTGAATATTTATTGAAATGTGTTCGTTTATGCATTAAAATTCTACTTAGTATATAAAAGTATGATGAAATTTCCATTTAGAGTAAAAGTTAACCAAATTCGTTTAATTCGTCTTTTTTCGTTAAAAAATCATTAGTTTCCTTTGTTAATTGTTCAATTATTGAAATTCTTTGAGGTAACGACTGTTCAAAAATTAAAAAATATGTTTAAATTTCTATTTTAAGTTGTGTATTCTGATTTTATATATATATATAAAAAAAATAAAATAAATATGAAGAAATCAGTTAAAAATTTAATATTTTCTGTTGTTTTGCTTAATTAATAATGTTCATGAAGGAAATGGTTGTCCAAAACTCGAATGCATGCTTAAATTTCTTTCTACCAAATTGATAGTCTGAAGTTTGAGTTGAAAAAATCGTAAGAAATCAGTCTTTTTCTATAAAACTTGATATTTTCCATTGTTTTTTACTTAATTAACGATACTCATTAAGATTATAGCTGTTGAAAAACTAGAATGCATGTTTAACTTTCAACTTGTAAGTCGATACACTGATATTGCAGTTGATAAAAATCGTAAGAAATCAGCCTTTTTCTATAAAAATCGATATTTTCCATTGTTTTTTACTTAATTATGAATGCTCATTAAGGTTATAGCTGTTGAAAAACTGAAATGTATGTTTAAGTTTTCTCTCTTAAGTTGATAAAAATCGTAAGAAATCAGTCTTTTTCTATAAAACTGGATATTTTCTATTGTTTTTACTTAATTAATACTACTCATTAAGATGTCTATGAAGCAAAATTCAAATATATGTTTAACTTTCTTGAGTTAAATTGATAATCTCATCTTGTAGTTGAAGAAATCTAAATAAAATGGTTAAAAACTGATATTTTTCCGGTGTTTCGCTTAATTAATAATACTCATTAAAATTATGGTTGTTCAAAATTCAAATATAAATTTAATCTTCATCATATAGTATGATTCCGAGTTGAGATGTGATTGATAATATTTTTAATTAGGGAAGGTTGTTCACCTCTCATGTTATAATAGAATGTTCCTTTATTCCACTAGGGGGCGTTCGTGGAGGGGGATGCATAGTGGGGAGGGGGGGCAGGAGAGTGGCGGTGGTACGGTGGGCGCAAGAGGGACAGCCGCAGGGACAGCCGGAGGCACAGCAGGAGGCACAGCCGGAGGGACAGCCGCAGGGACGGTCCCTTGTCCCTGCGGCTGTCCTTAAACTCTCCTTTTCCTACTACTTACGTCTATGTGTGTGTGTTTGAGAATTTATTTAATAATTAACTTTGTTTGAAATTAGAAATGCAATATTAATCCTTTCGTGTAGTTTTATGATTTATCTTTCATATTTTCTATCTCTAACAGTCCTCTTACAATTGTTTTAATTTTACATAAAATAAACTATTTTATTTCAAAAAACTTGTTATTATTTTTTGTAGATCGAAGGGTATGTGGTTGGTCCTGATTTTGATGAAGAAAATGAAGGTGAAGTTAAAGAAGTGGCATCTACAATGCCAGTAACATCGGATTCAACGGCTCTCTGTCCAAAGACCCAGAGAAGTTCATCTAATAGAAGCTCCCCGGAAGTTCAAGAGCCATGGAATCCTTTGAAAGGAGGACTTGCTGCGGAAAATAAAGTTTCGAGCAAAAGAGCAAACACAGAAGATGATGATTGTGACTTATTTGCAAAAATACTAGCCAAAAAATTACGAAAATTGCCAGAACATGAACGATTACTATTAATGTATGAAATAGATGGAATGTTCATTAGTAGATTATATGGCAATAACTCTTCACCAGTGACTGTTAATTCTTATTCCCATATCTCTACAGCAGATGATGATTTGAATGGTCCTTCAATCGCTGCGATTCCACTGTCAGATTCTTCTAATTCATAATTAAACCTTCTAGATCTAGAATCTAATCATTCCCAAGACTTTGGAATAATTAGAGCCTTATATAGCATGGTACAGAAAATGTATATTATTGTGCCCAGGCTCTTTCAAAAGGCCCGTTATGGATCCTGTTATTTATTTATTTTTATTTTAAGAAAAATACACTGAAACAAAGTTCTTTACGTAAAAATTTAAAGTTAAAATATTTAACAGGTAAAAAATTGAAAATTCAATTTATTTAAGTTAATTTTATTAGAGAGTATTAAGAAAAAAACATCTACCAGCTAATACGTTATCAGCAGCTAAAAAATGTGTAGATCACTGAACGATTTATGATACTAACACTTTTTTTGTTATATTTTATTAATGCATTAATCATGAAATGTTAATAAAATATGCAGTATTACTTTTTAAAACTTCAACATGTTTGTTTTAAAATACCAAACTAAAAACCCGCATTCCAATCTCTTGCTCCGCTTCTGTCTGTCTATTCGAATCACTATTCTCTTTGCAGCGCTTTTGACAACAATTCTTTACTAATACATACCATTTCTAACAGTAATTTCTCAACCTTGTGACACTTGAATAGTCTTCCGGTTTGTTTAAACTCTGCAATAAAATTCTTTTGATTCGCAATTGAACATTTCAGAATTTAGTTATTCCTCAAATTGTATGACAGCAGTTCTTTTCTCATAACTATTGTGTCTCAATCTCATGTCTGTTTTGTAGTTTACTGGTATATTCATCTGTTATCTCAAATTCCATATTCGGATTAGTAAATTTGTGACTTAACCATTTTAAAATCTAATTATTCCGCAGAGAATATCACAATAATTCTTCAGTAATATCAACTATTTATTAAACTCATGTCTCATTCGTGGATCATTTGAATGGCACATTAAATGACACAATAAATTTCTGATTTAACCATTTTAAAATCTAATTACTTCGCGGAGTATGTCACAATAACTCTTCAATTATACCAACCATTTATAGTACTCGTGTCTCATTTGTGGACTATTTGAATTACTCGACCATTACTTGGTCAAATTTCACAATCAATTTCTTCTTATCCCTGATTGGAACATTCCGGAATCAATTTATACCGCAGAGTATGAAGTTATAGCAATATTTCTTCACTAATATCTATATTTTACTACTCTCGTGTCTCATCTATGGACAATTTCATTGGTTTTTTTATGATCTCAAACCCAACAGTTGCATTCAATAGTTAACATCCCAGATTTAAATCTTTAAGTATTGTGTATAATGTAAGTTGAGCTGATGTATACAAGTACTAAGCTGAGCAAAAAGTTCTGGGAAGTTTGTGAAAATTGCGTTGTTATGCGCAAATTAACAACAAAAGCAATAAGGATAATTCTTCAAAGTAGAGACCATCATAGTCCACGACTTTCTGCCACCGTTCTGACAGATTCCGAATTTGCTGGAAGTATCATGGTAAATCCTTAGAATCGAAAAACTCTTGGCATACTTTTTTAACTCCAATAGACGATTCAAATCGACAGCCTTTAAAAAGGGCTTGCTCGAGTTTCATTGATCGAGTCTGGACCAAAATTCCTGAACTCCTATAGATATACTACTAGTATTCCTATATACGATACAAATTCTGGTAACTATTAGATTAAAAATTTCCCAGAACTTTTTGCTCAACCTAATAATATACGTCTGTTAAAAAATATACACTATCATACTGAAGCCGATTATAAATACGGACATACAGAGTATCTGAAAAGTCTTTTTTCGGGATTTTCACTTTTTTTTTTCATATCCACTAGATATGAGGACCCCAAAAGCCAAGGGGTATAAGTGACAAAATTGAAAAAATTGAGTTAAGTGCACAGGGTATCTGGAAATGTGCTTTTTTCATTTCAGGTAAAGAAATATAGGTCATTGTCTGATTATTTGGGGAGTTATAGAGATAAGCCACTTTTTTCGAAAAACAAACAATATTGATTAATTATACATTTAAAGAAAATTGTACTCTATTTTTTTAACATTTATTGAAATGAGAGTTCAAAGATTAGAATGCAACAAGCAGATGTTTCCTATTTCAATTTAGTCAATTGTTATTGATGTTCCAATTTAGCATCAATTATCTTTAAACTCAATTTACTCCAAATCGACATTCTGTCACTTGTATCCCTTGGCTTCTGAGCTCCTCATATAAGATAGACAAAGATGACCATACCCGGAAACTCTCTTTCCGCTTTATAGTTATAGCGCAATCCCGGGGACATCATACTATAAGATAGACATGGTGAAACTTATTCCAAAATATTGAAAAACAACACATATAAATAAGTGTCCACGTAAACGCATTTTTTTTTTTTTTTTTTTTTTTTTTTTTTTTTTTTGCCCATACATTAGCCAGATTCACAGTAGGTATCGATGTAATGATTGTGGTTATCCGTTGTCGTAGAGTTGCAAGATCTGATTCAGGATTCTGTAAGACTTTGTCCGAGACACAACCGCATAGAAAAAAATCCCTGTCGGCATGGCCTATAGGCGGAGGTAGATTTCGAAAATTTTTCATCTCAAGAAAAAAAAAAAAGATTAGCGATAAACGCAGTTTAACTACGTTATTCAGCCGCTTTTAAAACTTTTTTAATTTCATTTTTCTGTAAGAACTAGTTTTATCAAAATCATCTTAAACGAAATTCGACTCATATGCCCATTTTGGCAACATATTTTGAATTATATTCTTACTTTATTTAAAAAACTGACCAATATGCTCATTATGTAGTTTCTAAATAACAAAAAACTGTTAATTAACTTCGTTTGACAGCAAAACTGAATTTAAAAATGAGCCATAAAATAACCAATTTATTATTTTAATGCATCCACAATTCTTTCATCAAGATCGCTTTGGGAAATTTTGTGCGAAGTGCCCACTTTGACAGCTTTTTTTAAATATATATTTAGCCTTTATAAAATATCTGACCAATACGGCACATTACACAGTTCCTAAATAACAAATAACTGTCAATTGAATGCGTTTGAGAGCAAAATTGAATTTAAAAATGAGTCATAAAATAAACAATTTGATATTTGAATACAACCTCAATTCTTTTATCATGATCGCTTTGGGAAATTTTTTTGCTAAGTGCTTACTTTGACAGCTATAAAAATCCTTTTAAATATATCCTTTATCAAAAAATCAACGAATACGCACATTATATAGTTCCTAAGTAACAAAAAACTGTCAATTGAATGCGTTTCAGAGCAAAATTGGATTTAAAAATGAGTCATAAAATAACCAATTTGTTATTTGAATACCCACAGTTCATTAATCAAGATCGCTTTGGGAAATTTTGTGCTAAGTGCCCATTTTGGCAGCCTTTTTTGAAATATATTCTGCCTTTATCAAAAAACTGGCCAATCCGTCATATTACATAATAGTTGCTAAATAAGAGGACCTGTAAATTGGAAGGGTTTGAGAACAAAAATGAATTTAAAAATGACTCAGAAAAAACGCAATTTGTTATACTTCCTTAATTTTTCAAAGACGATAACTTCGGGAAATTCTGTTCAAAATACCCTTTTTGGCAGCCTTTTTAAAAATATATTCTGCCTTTATCAAAAAACTGGCCAATACGTCAAGTTATATAGTTCCTAAATAAGAGGATCTATCATTTGGATGCGTTTAAAATCAAAAATGAACTTAATGAGTCAGAATATAAGCAGTTTGGATTTGAGGTTTTTTTCTTCAACTCCTATTTTTGTTTAATTTATTTTTGCTTTAAAAATTGGTTCTATGAAAAACTTGTTAATATAAAAGTTGTAGGTATTATTGTGAAGATGTAAAATAAATTTAATTAGATTTGATTGCTTAAGAATTGAGTAAGTTATGGATTTTTTTCTTTTTAACCCCCCCTTTTTCTTTTAGTTCTTAATTTTTTTCATCGGTAAAAATTGGTCCTATCAAAAACTTGTAAATACAAAAGTTTTAGATAATATTAAGTACATTTATATAAAATTTAGTTGGATTTGATATCTTGAGAATTTTTATACGAAGTTATGAATTTTTTTCTCCCAAAAACCATGTTTTTTTCGTTCCTTGAGCCCATTTTTAACTTTATCAAAAATCTGTCATGCATAAACTTTTTGCCCATTTCTTAGAAGTAATATAAACTTTAAACTGATTCGATATCTATTTTAATTAAGAAGTTATCGCGTTTTTTCGGTTTTTACAAAAACCCTCCCTATTTCCAACCCCTTGGTTCGATTTTGCCCATTAACGAACTCGACCGAGATTTTAAGCTCCTTGATTTTATGTAAAAGTTTGAAGAAGATCTGAGCATAATTATGGAAGTTATCGTGTCTAGAAGAAAGTGATATACACCGATAGATAGATAGATAGATAGATAGATAGATAGATAGATAAACTTTTTTACTGATGGTAGTTTTGGGGTCTAGGAGTCATGATTCGTGTAGATCCGCAAAAGTTTTTCAGAAATTCCAACATGGGAGAGAATGCAATAGGTAGAATTTCATACGAAATCTACCTAAAAATCTAATGGAATTATGTCTTGACTCTGGTGAACGTGCATACTTTGTAAGCATTTCCGGTTTCCTGAAAAACACTATCAGTATGCTACGGAAACCTGTAACGAAAGTATTTGGGTAGTCTTTTAACATTTTGGCACCAGTTTTACATACCTAAGTTGTTAAAAAAAATATATATATATATATATATATATATATATATATATATATATATATTGTCACTACTAATTTCTGCTTATTCAGTATATTTTTAATCGAAAATTCAAATGAAACGAGGTAAGAAACAAACCTCTTTGCCACATTACTATCTGAGAAAATATATAAAAGTACGAAAAAAATAATTTAAATATGCCCACAGATTGTGATATGTCATGCCTGTGAATTGCCACTATTTTGATTTTACAAGTAAAAATATAAGACTATCCATTTAAAGTTAATTATCCAGTCAGTATTTTTATTAATACGCAAAAGAGGTGTATTTTATGCAGTTTAATATAGTATGTTTTTCTTTTTTTATCAAAAGAATTTCTTTTCCTGAATTTTTTATTGTCACTAACTTATGTGTTCTGACGGTGTACGAAATGAAAATTTCCATTAAAATCTACCAGATTGCAATACAGAGAAATTTGAATGCTAAACTTAAATCTTTTGCAGCTGGTTTGTCTGAAGAAGACACCAGAATGTTTCGTGTAGGGTGTATGTGGTTGTTTTTCTACTGCTATTAATATTTGCAAATAACATAAATTTGCATTATACAAAATAGATTACATCATTTTTATAAAGTATGGATCAAAATTAGCTGTTTTAAAAGAAGGAATGGTTGAAATTGCCATATCTATAGATATCACATATGCTGACATGGCATGTACATAGTTATAAATACTATGTCTATAGACATTACTGTAGACATAATCTGCTCATAATTTATATTTTTTTTTACATAAAATACAAATTTTATTGATAAAGTCAATAAGCAATGCTAATGAATTGCTAACTAAAATCCCCTTCCTCTCTATGAAATTATCTATGGTTTTATATTCCTTAGGTTGTAGTTATCTACACTCTAACTCCGCTAAACTAGACAGCCAAAATCCAATGATTTTTTATACAGGAACTTTATTGTTACATAATAATTGAAAATCTGATAATACATCCAATATAAATACATCCAAAGTTATTCAGACAATACCATTAAATAAAAACCAATGAAACCAGTATTTTTACAATCATATTATTGAAAGCAGTTGAAGTTTGAAGTGAAATTGAAGGCAGATTACCATATTACTAAAAAATATATGGATAAATGGACATTATATAACCAGAGTAATTCATATATTACCATGCAATAAACCAATGAAACCAGTATTTTTACAGTCATCTTATTGAAAACAGTTGAAGTTTGAAGTGAAATAGAAGGCAGATTACCAAAATAATGAAAGGTAAATGGATAAAAAGGACAGTAGAAGGCTTTTTTATTAAACTACTCATCAGGGGTGCATAGTTTAACAAAAAAGCAAAAACATCCAACCAATTTCTGTTATGAGTCGTGCTAAAAGCTAAGAATTCGACTCACAATGCACCCGACTGGCTGGAAGCTATTTACTATTACAAATTAGTAAAAAGATACTCATTGAAAAAAAAACAATATGACAAAATAATAATATAATATTCTTTATAAAAGCATATATATACTAAAATATCTACCATACCCAAATCCTAGCATGATTTGTAGTTCAAGTGAATCTACAGTAGATATAAATTACATGTGACTTTGTACCAGGTAAAGTTATGGTTAAGGTATAAGTTATATAGATGATAAAATTAAAATTGAACAATAATTATAAAAGTTAGAAGAACATATATTATACTATAAAATTCATAATACATTTAGAAAAAAATAAATGCTATTGTTAGAAGTATT